>CM071950.1:25657500-25775000 GCA_036784905.1 Acrossocheilus fasciatus | reverse complement strand
TAAAATCAAGACTTTAGGCCTCCAAAGAGGCATTTTAAGTCATCTACATCATTTCTTGACTGATTCCGTCCATGTTATATCTTTTTTAAACACTGCCACCCAGAGTTCACATTCCTAGAGTCATGATTTTTTATGCAAGCATCACACAGCAAACTCAATTGATTCTCACTGAAGTTAATATTCATTCAGTGCAAATTGGAAGGAAGTCTTTCAAGATTTTGACTATATTTTGGGTGTTTGGACTGAGAAATTGTGCTTTAAACTTTCATCTAGCCCTGTAATACAAAGACAATTAAACTGACTGCAACTTAAATTGGACAATTGATTTTGCCTTGTTTACTTCTCTTTCAGTGTATGTCTAGCTGTGCATCGTGGAAAGAAAGATGTCAAAACTTAAAGCTTAACTAAAAACAGACATAAAAATGAAAACTCAAGCTAGCAACTCAGAAAAAAGGGCAAAGGAAAAAACTAAGAGAGGCAGATGTAATTTAAAAAAAAAAAAGAAGGCACTTTTTTTTTTAAGTAAAACTAACCAAACCTCAGTACCAGGACCTGTTGTTACCCAAGTTAAACATCTAAAATTTGTATTGCAGATACCATTTTTTTCTTCAGAGAACAACAGAGAATGGCCTTCTTCAGCCTTAAATTTTCACATTTCTTTAGACTGTTTATTATGACATGGTTTTTCAAATTTAAATTATTAGCTTTTTGTTATTGAACTAAAGACAAACCAAATAATCAAATATTTTATTTGAAATATTATTGTGACCAATATTTAGTGCATTAATTTATTTTTTAACCCAGTATTATAATATAAGAGATAAAATAATTATTGCTTATATTATGAAATATAATTTTCTGTAAAATATTTTCTGGTAAAATTTACTTTGTACTACCAATAAAATATATTTTTTTCCATCCAATAATGTAATATAAAAGTTACTATAATTATCTCTTATTATGAAAAGTAATTATCTGGAAAATATTTGATATATTTACTTATTGTATTATAATAGAGACAATATAATTTTATGTTTTTCACGGACCTCCATTGCGCCCCCTTGCTTCCTTAGTTATGAAAACATCTAATATAACATCAGTCAGTCTAATACAGATTACGGCATTAGTGTTAACCTGGTCACTGAAATATGGGTAACGTTGCCATGAGCCTCCTCTGAGGGGCACTTTCTTTTGTTGTGAGCCAATCCGTGGCAGGTATGCTAATTAGTGTGCTCTGGGTGTTTGGGTAATTATGGCTTTGTTGGAGTTATTTGTCTCCTAGCTGGAAGAGGACGGCGCATTACGCTAATCTCTCACCCCTCCTGTAGTGAGGTTAGGACATGATCCATGATGTCGGCCTGGGCCATGCTATAGAAGACATCATTAGGATCTGAAGTGTTCATTTATAACTTCTTAAAAATAACCATTTAAAACTATCCCAAAGAGCTGTTGGCAGAGTTTAACCGTGCAAGTGGTTTGGAATGTATTCTCTTGTGTTCAGTAGTCTTGTCAGAACAAATGGGTGCAATTCTGCAGTGCAATTAAGCAATTTCTACTAATTTCCCATGTTTGTATTTTGAATGTTTAATATTACGAGATTGTGGAGAGTGTATTGGGTGCCGTCAGAATGAGAGTCCAAACAACTGATAAAAAAATATCACAATAATCCACAAGTTTCTCACCTGATTCATACAAGATGACTTTTTCACTGGAGAAAGCAATGTTATGAGTAAAGTGTAAACATATTTTGTGTTGTTGTTGTTGTTGTTTTTTTTTTTTTTTTTTTTTTTTTGCAAACACACAATTTTTCACTTCATAAGACATTAACTGATGGACTAGAGTTGTGTGGATTACTTTTGGATTACTGCAATGTTTTTATCAGCTGTTTGGACTCTCATTCTGACGGCACCCATTCACTGCAGAGGATCCATTGGTGATCAAGTGATGCAATGCTAAATTTCTCCAAATCTGCTCTGTTAAAGAAACAAACTCATCTATATAATGGATGGCCTGAGAATGAGTACATTTTCATCAGATTTCAGATCATTTTTGAAAAATGTTCTTTTAATGGGCTTTTGCTATATACTGTAAAAGTAATTTTTCAAAGAAAAATAAAATCTTACTGACCTCAAAGAAATTACACGTTCTTTTACTTTTGCTTGTCATCCAAAAATCATTTCACTTGTGTTCAGTAGTACCCTCAGAACAAATGGGTGCAATTCTGCAGTGCAATTAAGCAATTGGTGGTAATTTCCCATGCTTGTATTTTGTGTATGTAATATTATGAGACTGTGGAGAGTGAAATGAAGTGATTTATTTTATAATTTTCTGATGGGATGTTCTTGTATCATTGGTACATGTTCCTGGTTTGCACACACTCTCTCTCTTCCTGAGTCACACTCCATCGTTCTGTCTCTTGTCGCCGTCTTTTCCTGTGTATTCATGAGATGATGGTGATTTTTCATGATCATTCGGACATTAAATCTTCGGCACCTCCGCTGAGGCAGTGCCGCTCCTTCTATTCCTCCTATTTTCTCTGGGGTAATTACTTTCTGTCACTCCGTCTCACCCTCCTCGTCTGCTCCCATTTCCGTTCTATCATTCCAATCAAATTCTTCTTTTTTTCCATCCTGCTATCAAGGAGGAGCAAGAATTGGCCACCTTCAAACACATATGAATGAATCTGGCCCTGCACATTTTTTTGGCTGTTTACCAAAGCGTATTGGTTGTCAGTCCGAAGGAATGAGAGAAGAGAAAGATGAGAGATCCATAGATGAGATGGACGCACTCTAAACATCAGTCACTATTAGTTTGTCTCGCTCCGTCTGCTCTGGGCTTCAGTCTGGAGCTCAACATCAGGTCAAGATATGAGTTTGCTTATGCATATTATTTTGGTGAATATGCTTTACTTATTCTTTCTGAAAATTACTGTGAAATGCATTGGCAGTTACTGCCCTTGCAAGTTATTTGGTGATTGAGGATCATTTTTGCTAATGTATTTCCTGTCACATTTAGTTGAAACCAGTCATTAATGTCCTCATATGCACTCGTAAGGAAAAGCTTTTCACACAATTGGTTTTTAAGATGCTGTACTCAACAGTTAATTCCCAAGATACCACAAACCTGAGACTGGATTCACAAGTCATTTTCAAGTGCTGCTTGATTAAATCACTCCGAGAAGAGTGAATGTACACCACAGCCTACATATAGATTGAAAGATTAACCATATAATACATTCGTGGAAACTATTATTTCAATTCAAGGATTTATATTTTCTTTGGCATAGTTTCTTGACTTACCTGTATATATTGTTTGAATTAGCAACACTGAGCATTTTTTGCAACTCATATCACTAATTATATAAATATTATATAAATATTAAATAAATAAATAAATCAAGTGTATATATATATATATATATATATATATATATATATATATATATACAGTGGTGTGCAAAGGTTTTTGCCCCCTTTCTGTTTTTTTTTTTTTTTAAATTATTAATTTTTTGCATATTTGTCACACTTGATTGATTCAGATCATCAAACAAATTTTAATATTACAAAAGATAACCTGAATAAATATAAAATGCAGTTAAAAAATCTTAATTTTGTTTTTCTTGAGCCATTCAGAGGTGAACTTGATGGTGTGTTTGGGATCATTGTCCTGCTGCTTAACCCAAGTGTGCTTGAGCTTGAGGTCACAAACTGACGGCCGGAAGTTCTCCTTCAGGATTTTCTGATAGAGTGCAAAATTCATGGTTCCATCAATTATGGCAAGTCATCCGGGTCCTGAAGCTGCGAAGCAGCCCCAGACCATCACACTACCACCACCATGTTTGACTGTTGGTATGATGTTCATTTTATGAAACGCTGTGTTGGTTTTACGCCAGATGTAACGGGACACACACATTCTAAAATGTTCAACTTTTGTCGCATCAGTCCACAGAATAGTTGCCCAAAAGTCTTGGGGATAATCAAGATATGTTTTGGCAAATGTGAGACGAACCTTTGTGTTCTTTTTGGTCAGCAGTGGCTTTTGTCTTGGAACTCTCCCATCAATGCCATTTTTGCCCAGACTCTTTCTTATTGTTGAATCATGAACACTGATCTTAATTGAGGCAAGTGAGGCCTGCAGTTCTTTAAATGTTGTTCTGGGTTCTTTTATGACCTCCTGGATGAGTCGTTGTTGCGCTCTTGGAGTAATTTTGGTAGGCCGGCCACTCCTGGGAAGGTTCACCACTGTTTTTTTCCATTTGTGGACGGTGGTTCGTTGGCTTTATAACCCTTTCCAGACTGATACATTTCAACTATTTTGTTTCTCATCTGTCCTTGAATTTCTTTAGATCGTGGCATGATGTGTTGCTCTTTAAGCATGCTTCACTTTGTCAGACAGGTTCTATTTAAGTGATTTCTTGATTCAACAGGTCTGGCAGTAAATTTAACTCCGCTTTCTACAATAATGTAGCTAATCACAGTTCTTTCATGATTTAACAGGAGGGGGCAATTAATTTTTCCCATAGGGCCAGGTAGGTTTGGACAGCTTTTTTCCCTCAATAAATGAAATCATCATTTAAAAACTGCATTTTGTATTTACTTGCATTATCTTTGTGTAATATTAAAACCAGTTTGATCTGAATCTTTTAAGTGACAAATATGCAAAAAATAAAAAAAAAAAACAGGAAGGGGGCAAAAACCTTTTCCCGGCACTGTAATATATAATATATAATATATATGTATATATGTGTGTAAATTTAAATTCCCACTTATTGCATTTGCAATATGTCCCCAATCAAACGTTTGGAGTCGGCCAGATATTTTAAAAATATTTTTGAAAGAAGATTCTTATGCTTACCAAGGCTGCATTCAAAAATACATTAATATTGTGTAATAGTATAGTTATCAATATTATAATTACAGTTTAAAACAGATTTTTTTTTCTATTTGAAAATATTTTAGAGTCATTTATTTCTTCAGTGTCACATGGTCCTTCAGAAATTATTCTAATATGTTGAATTGCTGCTTGAAGAAACATTTATTATTTTCAATGTTGAAAACAGTTTTGCTGCTTAATATTCTTGAGGAAACTATGATGCATTTTTCAGGGTTCTTTGGACAACAGAAAGTTCAAAAGGACAGTGTTTATTTTAAAATCGAAATTTTTGTAACAATAAAAACACCTTTACTGTCACTTTTTTATTGATTTAATGCATAATTGCTGAATAAAAAATTTCTTTGAAAGAAAAATAAAATGTTAATAATATATTTATTTTTATTTTTATTTTCTTAAGCTTGGTGTATCATGTCCTTCGGAAAAATTTTGTCAGTCACAGAGTGAGAACTTTAATGAAAGAGAGATTGTTTCAAGGACAAATGCATCTCTGTGTAGGTTATGTCTCTGCGGCGGTGTGAAGTGTTGGCTGGGGCGGCTCTGTGCAGACGGTGAGAGATGAGCAGGTATTCTGCTCAACGGCAAAGATCATTCCTCACAGCCAATTCTGCTATCTCCTGCACACAGGACCCACGCAGCTGATTGTTTCCGTAGCTCAGAGGATAGCTGAGGGAAGACACATGCGCCATACTTGCATACACGTCTTTTTCAAGAAACATAAAAAGTCCTGGAATAATAAGAATGATATAAAATTGAAGAATTGATGTTGCACTCATGTGTGAAAAATGCAAACGAATGACTGACCTTCAAATCAAAGCAAGATTCTGTAAGAAACCAGGCTCTCTCCATGGGATGGCTTCAGCGGGCCGATCTCTCATGACGCCTGTGGCTGTGAAGGACAGTCATGATAGAGTTGTGATGAACGTGGGTCTAGAGATCTAGAAGTGGTTCTCACTCGCTCTCAGTAGAGTGAATTTGTTGGCCAGAACATTGTTAAATCTAAGAAGAGTATTTTGGATGTATGGAGGGAGGGGAAGTTGCACTTTTGTTTAGGTTGTTACCCTGATGTGAAAGTTAGTCTCAAGTTTTTTTTTTTTTTAATTTAGTTTTGATGATGATTTTCATTATGGTGTGTAAGAGGGGCAAAAACCTTTTCCCGGCACTGTAATATATAATATATAATATATATGTATATATGTGTGTAAATTTAAATTCCTACTTATTGCATTTGCAATATGTCCCCAATCAAACGTTTGGAGTCGGCCAGATATTTTTAAAATATTTTTGAAAGAAGATTCTTATGCTTACCAAGGCTGCATTCAAAAATACATTAATATTGTGTAATAGTATAGTTATCAATATTATAATTACAGTTTAAAAGATTTTCTTTCTATTTGAAAATATTTTAGTGTCATTTATTTCTTCAGTGTCACATGGTCCTTCAGAAATTATTCTAATATGTTGAATTGAGTGTTTTGGATGCAGTTGTTGTCAATCTTAGCCCTGGAAACTAATTAAAGAAATGGCTTACTTTTTAAATAATAAAAAAGGTAAGCTAAAAAAAAAAAATCTGTTAAATTAGGGCACAATATGCTGTAAAATTTGAAGGAATTTTTCTGTATTTATTTATTTATTTTTTTTTACAGGTATTTTACCAGTATTTTGAATTCTACACATAATTGCATTGTGTTTTAAAGTTAATGGAAATGTCTGTAAAATGAATGGATAATGTCATATGCAGTGGTGGAAAGAGTGCTGAAAATTTTTTACTTAAGTACAAATACTGTTACATTGGTGAACTTATACACAATGACAAGTAAAAGTACTGGTGTCAAAACAGTACTTAAGTACAAAGTACTCTTCTCAAAACCTACTAGTTACTTTTTAGCCGGCGATATTTAATGAATTACCAAAACATATTAATTCATATCAAAGATCTACAGTATGTGGATAATAGCTACTTTGAACAAAACCCACTTTTATCTTATTGACAAAGTCCGTGAATTAGTGGTCATGATACAGGAATTTCTAACTTCAATACCTTGAAAAATATCAATATTAAATTACCCGTGAACTGGAAAATGCAACTGATTTCAGTGTTGTGATATTTCCAAGTGAAATGGAATATTGAATAAAGGGCGGGGTTTTATTTTGGTGCACCTCCTCTCCACCTCTTGCTCATAGCAGATTCTGGATAGGAGTGCTTGAGAATATCTGCTTGTTACGTCTGACATCACGCTTCACCGCTTCTGGGTCCTAACACTCTGCCAGACGCCCCAAAAAACAACAAACTGTGCTAATATACACCCACGATGTCATGTAATACTGAAAAATTATAACTCTAACCTTTATCGCCATACTGAAATCCCAGATGGCCGGACAGGTGTAGACAGCCCGCCCCACTGGTGTATTGACATGCATGGTTTAATTGTTCACCAAAAGACTGGTAATGTGCACTAAAAAATAAGTAGGGTGATTTTTGATTTCATGATGACTTTAATCATTTTCAATACCATTGGCAATCCACATACTGTATACTGCCATACAGATATTTTAATATGTCTTTTTTTTTGTCCTTCCATTTTTTCAAGGCAATCATTATTTCAAGCTTTGAGTGGTTTAATTCAAGTCTTCTAAAAAGACACATTCGCTTTATATGATAAACAGATATTAAAATATGCTTTTATTTATATACATATAAACATTGATCAATTACCATTACAAAAATCTCAATATTAAACATTTGCTCATTGTTTATTTGTGTCTTTAAAATAGGGTAACTTTGTTGCAAAAGCTTACAGCACAAGGAAGCATGATTTCAAATTTGATTTCAAACTGAATTGAATTTACAAAAAAAGACAAATACACACTCAGTAATAAAATTATAAAACAAATGACCTCAATTCAGTTGAGGTATTCGAAATATGACAACACAGAATTTTTATAAGCAGTGATTTAAGAGCCATATATATTATTTATTTAGATAAATGGAGCATCAGATGGCTTTGACTTGTAATGTCTGTACAATGTGATGCAGTTAGACAGACTAGGTCTAGGATATATATATATATATATATATATATATATATATATATATATATATATATATATACAAATCATACAGATATCCCATTCCGAAACATTTCTAGCATAAACTTACATTGTAAAGAAATTAAAGTTCCATCTTTGATTGTTGAAATATTTTCTGGTGCATTTCACTTACAGCCAATGAAATTTCCAGTAGCATTTTCATCGGTCAGGCGTGGATCTATTCTGAATGGTTGATAACTTTTGACAAAGTTTAATCTATAGGAGCAAAGAGAAATGATTTCCAGCACGGAGAGACCGCCATAGCACACAAGCAACATTGAAGTGAAAGGACAGGCAGTTCATTCGTATAAATTAGGCCTATTTGAAAGCTGGCATCCAGTTTTCTGTGCTTACATGACTGTGTTCTCATGTTACAATTAAAGGAACACTCCACTTTTTTTGGAAATAGGCTCATTCTCCAACTCCCCCAGAGTTAATAAGTTGAGTTTTACCGTTTTTGAATCCATTCAGCCGATCTCCGAGTCTGGCGATAGCACTTTTAGCATAGCTTAGCATAGATAATTGAATCTGATTAGACCAGTAGCATCGCGTTCAAAAATGATCAAAGAGTTTCGATAGTTTTCCTTTTTAAAACTTGACTCTTCTGTAGTTATATCGTGTTCTAAGACTGGCAGAAAATGAAAAGTTGCGATTTTCTGGGCATATATGATTAGGAACTATACTCCCAGTCCGGCGTAATAATCAAGGAACTTTGCTGCCGTAACATGGCCGCAGCAGGCGCAGTGATATTACGTAGCGCCTGAAAGTAGTCCCCAGCTATATTATAACTAGTTACCTAGCTGGGGACTACTTTCAGGCGCTGCGTAATATCACTACGCCTGCTGCGGCCATGTTACGGCAGCAAAGTTCCTTGATTATTACACCGGAATGAGAGTATAGTTCCTAGCCAAATCGGACTAGAAAATCGCAACTTTTCATTTTCCGCCGGTCTTAGTACACGATATAACTACAGAAGAGTCAAGTTTTAAATAGGACAAATATTGAAACTCTTTGATCATTTTTGAACGCGATGCTACTGGTCTAATCGGATTCAATGATCTATGCTAAGCTATGCTAAAAGTGCTATCGCCAAACCCGGAGATCAGCTGAATGGATTCAAAAACGGTAAAACTCAACTTATTAACTCTGGGGGAGTTGGAGAATGAGGCTATTTCCAAAAAAAAGTGGAGTGTTCCTTTAAGCACTCGCCACATTTGCACGGGAATGATTCAAATTACGCGGAATACCTGCAATCCCGCGTGGACATTCAGACTCTGTAATTGACAGGAGGCGATGCGTGTCAAACTCACTGTTGGAGAGGAGAGAGAGAGAGAGAGAGAGAGAGAGAGAGACGCAGCAGTGTATAGTATGGTAGATACTGTGGAAAATGAGTAATGGAACCGTATCAGATATTTTAGTATTGGTATCAAAATATAGATATTTAGGATAACACTACCATGTAGTTTGTTTCTGCAAACTTTGAGTCCATAAATTTCGCTTGGATCCCTCACTGTCAGATCACCTCTTCAACCCTGCTGCAGCGGCGGCTTTTTCCGCGGTTCAGATATCAGGGCTTTTATTGGTCCGTTTACAATCGGATATCTTAATTGGCTTCTGAAGTCTCGTCAAAGGTTTGAATATCAATTCAAATTGTGCACTGTAAAACCCGATAAGTTTAGAATACTTAAAACATTTGAGTAAATTAACTCAATTTTTTAAGTTAGTAGAGCTTAAAATTTTTATGACAAGTGGGGCGGGGCTGAGAGCCATGGGAGCCAATCCAAGCCTCACTTCCATGATCCCACCACACATTGCACATTATAATTAACTCGCTTCCATAAACAGCATATTCATTCAGATCTTTATAGTTAAGTGCTAGTTTGTAACAGCACACTAATGTAGTTATCTAAAAGACTCACTACACACTTGCATGTAAATAGTCAAACAACATGCAATGTATATAGTCTTGAAGTTTTGTTGTCCATCCTCAACCTAACCACAGGCTCTACTCTTCACCACAATGGTAACACTACAAAACCAACATAACATAAATATATGTAAATCTTAACATAACACAACATTTAAGTACTAACTTGTGTCTCTCTGCAAAAACACACAAAATAACACTTAATTTCTGCATTTATTTTCCTTGTTGTCTGATGCAAAGCATGCTGGGAACTAGAAAATGCAATCATTTTAAGTTCACCTTACTACAACAACATTTTGAGTTTACAGGGTGAATTAAAATGTTTTTAATTCACCCTAATATTTTACACACTCTAATATTAAGAAGCAAGTGTGAGAAACAAACTGAAGTTTAAGTTAAAAGTCTTTGCTCCTGTCCTTTTTGCTTTAAAATGCAGATTTTAAAATTGAATAGGAACATAAATTTAAGTTCGTTTCTCACCTATTGCAGGAATGTTTCAGATAATGGAAAAAAATTGACATCAACACTTCCTCCTATCATTACAGGTCTCATTCTGCACAAATCAGTTAATTTAGATGGATACCTTTTGTCTTGTTGAATATTCTGTTCCAATCTGTTGTATTGCAGCGTTTACATAGGTTGCTAATGGAATTTCGCATATAGATGTATAATTGACAGAGCAGGTTGTGTTTAACCATGCCTATTCCATACACTTTTTTTCCTGGAATATAGGAGTTGATTTTTGTCCCCTCATAGCAGTTTATTTATTTGCTATATTTAGTTCAACTGTTCAGTCTCCAGTGATGTGCCATGTGTTGATTGATTTTCTGAAGCGCAATCATAAAGCATTTCTGCCTTCATTGTTAGTGGTTTTGGAAGGAGGAGATTGGAAATTGGAGAAGGGGAATTAGGTACAGCCAGCAAAACACAACACAGAATAAAAATCCAATCTTTTGATGGAGCAAATGAATAGTTTTGTTCTGAGGCTTTTGTCCTTGAGGAAAAATGATCATCTGTGCAGTCCAAAAGGAATTCATCATTGTATTTGCCGGATGTTTATAATTAGTCTCTCTCTCTCTCTCTCTCTCTCTCTCTCTCTCTCTCTCTCTCTCTCTCTCTCTCTCTCTCTCTCCCTCTCTCTGGTTTTGTAGCATTTTTGCAGGGAGTCTAAAGTTAAATACTGGAGAACTTCTTAAGTGCTTCTTAAATGCCCAATTAAAGGGTAGACAGCAGGTTTAAGTGGATGAATGTTTCTTTTTTAATGGCCACTCAGTGTAGATCTAGTGTTAGAATGTGATAAAAAAAAAATCTTCAAATATTTAGATGCATAAATATGCTATATTCAGACCTAAGATTTATAAAATTTTCACCACATTGTTTAAATAGAGGCATTTCACACTGATTACATTTCTGTAATTTCTGCAGTTATTTACTGTATATCACCCAGTATAATACTGCTAATTACCTTTACAGTAAATAACTGTAATACCCTTTGCAATTTTCTGTGACGTCAGACCCCATAGGCGACTTACTGTATTTTAAAAAAAATTGCTGTATACTACTGTATTTGCTGTAACGGCCTCTTTCGCGCCATTCTACCGAGGTTGTTTTATTTTCCTCATTTCTTACATTTGAATTGACACGATTTGCCAGTGAGAGTGGGAGAGCTCCGGAGAACATCTGCGCTGTGTGTGTCGATGCACCTTACGAGAGAATAAGGCCAGCAAGCAAAGTAAAAATATATGTACATTTGTCTGTGTGTTTGTTTCAGATTTTTGCACACCAGTTTACCTAAGGTTAGTAACATTTACTCGTCAACATGGTGGTAACAAACTTACTATGGTAAACTGCGCTGTCGTTTCAAACGATGTTTGTCAGCTTATTGAATTAAGTTACCGAATTAAAATTATTTTTAACGAGCAACGCTTATCTAATATTAACATTAGGTTAACTAATGTGAAATTTTGTTCAGGTGTTAGTAATGTTGGCCAGTTGCCCATTGAGAAAGTAAAATCGTATGTTAGCTAAGTTTTATGGCTAGCTGCCTTTTCTAGTTTTAGAATTAGTTTGTTATAGTTTTTAATGTAATTTAAGATTTACTGCATTTTTTGTATTTGTGTTTTAAAGGCAACTGCAATGAAGCATCAAGAAAGACACGAGCAGCGCAGTGGCGCCTCCAGAAATTTTTCATAGGGGTGGCCAGATGGGGCCACTTAAAATCTTGGGGTGGCACACCAAAACTATAAACCATAATTTCAGAATTTTATTCTACTGTTGTAGTAAACTGTCTGAGCGCGCAACAGCGGCATGGACGGAGGGGCGGGGGAGAGGGCTGGCTACTGTGTGCGATCGAAGGTCTAGAGCGGCTTGCCTGCCTGGCTGTGCATTAGGGACGAAATGCATAACTGATGCTACTAAAATTTATACTGGTCAGTGGGGTGGCCAGTGGGGTGGCCAGGAGTCGGCCAGGGGTGGCCACGGCCACCCCTGGCCACCCCCTGGTGGCGCCAGTGGAGCAGCGCCAGCCACCCTGAGACTGATAATTCATGGTAAGAGAACAGCTATGGTTTTGAGAGGTTTGTGTACTCTATATGAGGTTTGCCTTTTAAAAGTGTGCTATTTCTACTACTTGTTTTTCAGAGAAGACATTTCTGTCACTAACAAAGTGGATGGTGAGCAAAGGTGGTGGCCACGTTTTGGAGCAGCACCTGGGTTTTGCAGATGTTTGTCTTTGGCTGCTTGTCTTTTTTCCCCCATTATGTTTCTGTTGCCTAAAGATTTTTTTGTGCGGATAAATCCAGAGGACACAACATAATGCACTGCAAAACGTCCTAAGACAGGAGAAATGGTGAAGATGCACTGTTCCAGCATTGGAAGTCTGTATTTTTAAGTGTTATACATGCAGTGTTTTAAATAAAGAATTTGATATTTTGTAATTATTGTGTCTGTTTTAATTGAATGCCAGTAGTACCTATAGAGTAATAAAAGGAATTTTATATAAAAATAATCAAATCTAGTGAAATCTATATTAAAATGAATGAATTACAGTAGTATACTGATGAATTGGATTTGTTTTACAGTAATTTACTGTAAACAGTATAGTTTGCAACTGTAAATCAAATACAGTTTTGCTACTGTAAATCTTAATTACTGTTGCCAGTAAGTTACTGTAAAAACCCTTTGAAATGTCTAACAGTGCATATCACTGAAACACTCCTGTGTAATGATATGAATTATCAGAAACATCTTGAGTTTAGAACAAATATTGTGTAAAATGCTGCTATTTTGACTAGGTCTCCCTCAAATTTCTCAGAAGACTAACCTGGTCAAATAAATCTTTGAAAATAAATCAAAATGTCTTAAGCTTTAAAAGGCTGTGCAATAGATTTGATTTCACTACAAATAAAGGGACCCCCATTTTAGTGCTCTGCACACCTATGAAACATCATTAGGTAATTATTTTTGAATACATTAATAGAAGGTTTGAGTAAAAATCTAAGATCTTTAAAAAGATCTTTTCAATGAAACATTGTACTCATGACAGTTGTGTTCACACACACATACTTTTATAACTGACAATATTGTGATCAACCCTCACACAAACAATTGTAATGGCAGAAAATGATCCGGATGGCGTGTGTATTTTACCATGGGCAGTTTGCAACATGCTGTTGTTTTTACATGAGGGCTGCTGGATTTGTTATAAAGTTTTATTGTGCTTTTTGCAGATGAAATGATATGGAATTGCTCTCCAGAGTCGTAGCATCTGTCCAAGTGCTTTACAAATCTAGTTTACAGGTAGCTAAACCAGTGGATGGTTTTGGAAAGGTGGCGTCTTGGGAAAACATAAAATTCCCAGTTCGTCTCTTATTTCACGCTGGTTTTCTCATAGTTGTCCTCATTTGTCATTTCACATGGTCTATTCTTATAGGTTCTCTGAGGCGTTCCTCCAGCTATAACCAATTAACACAACTGCTGTTTAGTATAAACATTTGAATATGAAACAGACATGCTAATGTGTTTCTTTTAAACTCCACAGCACATTAAACTGCCAGACCTACCAAACGTTTATCTGCATGGAAGAAAAGAGAGAAACAACTGTTTCGCCTCCAGCTCTGAATAAATGAATGTTAATAGTTTTGTGAAAGTGTTGAAAAGAGCAACTTTTAGCCTCAGAAAGGTGTTTCTGACTATTTCTGTAAATTAAAAAAACTGAGACAGAATACTAATAAAAAATCTAAATATTTAAGAGAACTCAACCCACAGGAAAGAAAATCTTATAAATATCAAATATTGTTTTACAGTTTTTCCTTTTGAGGAAAACAGTGTAGAGGTGATCTCAGTATAGTGTCTTAAATCTGTGCTCAGACTTATTGAGTTAACAAAGGCTGCATTAAAGAGACCAGGATTTCAATATGAACTCAAATTTTAACTAATGATTGATGGTTTTATGAAGCTTCTTAACTTAATAGCTTTGGTTTGGTTGAAGGTAATATTATTGCATTCAATAACAATATCAATTCATATGTAAAAAAAAAAATATATATATGTGAGAATTTCAATCTTTTTTTACATTTCGCAAGCTCGCAACTCGCAACTCGACTTTTCTTTTGCAATTGCTACTTTTTTTTTTTTTTTTTTTTGCAATTCTGAGTTCTTTTCTCACATTTGTGAGATATAAACTTGCAATTGAGAGTCCAATTCTGAGAAAAAAATACTTTTTTAAAAGTTTATCTCGTAATTTTGACTTTGGAGTTTATATCACGTAATTCTGAGACAAAGTCAAAGTTCAAATTTTATATCACAATTCTGAGAAAAAAAGTCACTCAGGAAAACTCAGGAAAATGTCAGAACTGTGAGATAAAAAGTCAAAGTTACCTTTTTTAAAGTTTTTTATTAAGTAGCAGAAACAAGCTTCCATATCAGCGTATATACACTAAAAAAATAAAAATAAAAAATAAAAAAAGTGTAGGATTTACTTTAAAAAATTTGACATTGGAATTGCTAGTAAATTTCACAAATAATTACAAAGAAAGAGCAGACAACACATTGACATTTTAAAAGCAGAAAGACTAAAATAGTATTGTCTTGTAAAATGGACTTTAGTAATCATTGTTTTATTTACATCTTTGAAAAATATATAGTAAAATATCTTAGTCAAAGTTGAGACTTCAGTTACTTAATTATGTAAACTGAATTCATTTTTGTCCATTTTGGTTAAGATGGATGCGTTTACTAGTTTTCCATCCTTGCTTTGTATTTACACATATGCTGTAATAGCTTTGCAAGAGCTTTTTTGTTGTTTGCTTATGCTCGTTAATTGTTTTCCAGGAGACGTGAAATGTTTGAGTTTATGTGGGGTGAAATGATTTTTATATGAGGATTGGCTCCATTAAAAACCAAGTAAGTGTGTTTGTTATTTTGGTTTGAGAAGATTTCATGCTTCATTAGCCTCTGGGTAGGCAGGACCTTTATCTCTGTCTGCGTGTGAATTTAATTCAGTGCTGCTTTGCTCCACAGTGTTTATGACCCCGTCTGGGGCTTTATTTGGTCGTCAAACCTGCCCCGGCTACTTGTTAATCAAATCTGTAAGTAAACCTTGAGGACAAAGGCCAAGGTTGTTAAATGCTGAATATCGTGGTAGCTCTGTTTGCTTTTCTTACGTTAACTGAAAAGTCGATTCTATCCATAAGGAACTGATTGGATCGTGTAAATCTGGTGTTATATACCAGAATGGAACCATGCTGTTTAATGGACGGATTTAGCAGTTAACCCCTGCTAGTAGAACAGATTATTTTCTATTCGAATATATTTTAGAATGTAATTTATTCTTTTAATTCAAATATTGTCTTTATTCTTTTAAACGCATGTTAATATAAATATAAATATGACACTCAAGACTGGAGTAATGCAGCTTTGCATTAAAAGAATGCATTCCAAAATATATTAGAGAATAATTAATATAAATATATAAATATAAATTATAAATGAAATATAAATTAATATAAATAGAGAACAACATTTTATATTATAATAATATTTTTGATCCAGTAAATGCAGCCTTGGTGAGCAGAAGAGACTTCTTTTAAAACATTACAAATCTTAATGCTAATTTTAATGGTGGTGTGTAAATCTCAGAACCTCATTATGTTAAGTTGCTTTTTTGACCCTTTATTCGTATGTGGAGCGAGTGGATTTAGGTTTTGAAAGAAGATTATGAACATGCACTGTGGTCAGCTGTGCTCAATAAGGCCAGGAACATGCATTATGAAAGTAAATGGGGTCAATTTTGATTTCATGTCGACTTGAACTTCTGGAAAGCAGAATGTTGTTCAGCGGAAGATCAGACATGTGGATAGTTCTTGCTCTCTCTCTGCTATCATTCTCTTTGTCCACTGACTCTGGCTGTGGGCAGAGATTCTGGTTTGAGTTCACGTACAGGCTCTGATAAAGTGTGGCTGTATAATTGGGACAAGATTGCAGTTCTCTCTGTGTGAGAGTTGATAACACACTGCTTCAGACTCATGCATTTGTATTCTGGCTCTTCCAGTGCTGAGGATTGCTCCCATGTCCATAGCTTCCGGTTATTTTATGTTCACATGAAATCTTGTGGTCTCGAAATTGTCATCTTTTTAGGGACCATACAAGATTTTTTTGATAGTTAATGTCCATTTTAGTAAACCAAAATGGTCATAATTCAGTTTTTCCCCCCACCTATTTTTGACCCCTATTTTTTTTAGCTCTGTCTTAAGACTACTATGTAATCACCTTCTCCTGTACATAAAGTCTGTAAAAATCACATGCAGTTTGGTTGCACTTACTTGTCGAATTTAAAATGCCTGAAATTAACCCTAGAAATTACTGCAGTTATTTTAGCTTATGCTCATAAGCTCAATATGATTATATGTGCACAAATTCAGGCTTGATAAGTATAGGGTTTAAGTAAAAAACAGTAAGCAGAACAAGCATTTTTATTTGTTTGATTAACATGCAGCATAATTGCTTTTTCTTATGGGTGATATAGTTTATGACTGATGAATTTATAGGTTCCTTTTTAGTTTTTTACTTATTTTATAAACAGTGTTATTTTAGTATTATTTATATTATATAATTTTATAGTATTTATTCACATGTATTTTTTGATTCATTTAATAATGCTTATTTATTCATTTATTAATACTCATTTCAGGTAGTTCAAGTTTTTCATCCTCTATTTTTATTTTATCAGCTCTGTTAATGAACACAATTTTTCAACACACACACACACACACACACACACACACACACACACACACACACACACACACACACACACACACACACACACACACACACACACACACACACACACACACACACACACACACACACACACACACACACACACACACACACACACACAAACACACACACACACTTTATTTCTTGTTCATACATTTGGGCAATTTCTGTTCAAAAACCTATTTTAAATAACAGTGTTTGTGTTAAATAACAGCGTTTTGCTGTACTGATGAAGCAGCACCTTGAAAAGCAGCAGAAATCTACTTCTTTTTTTTAAAAAAAAATCATGATTTGAAAAAAAATTAAAAAGCAACTGGATACAAATCTAATACAAAGTATAATTTTAAAATGTAGGATATGTAAGTTTGCGATAATTATGCCCCCTGACAGCTAAATTGGTATATTCACTGCTTGTGGCAGCAAGCTTTCCAACACTGCTTGACTGTAAATTTTTAAGAGTACAAAATATCCCCTGAGTATTTCAGCACTGCGCAGGCTTGATTTAGCATGCTAATTAACCGCTGATGAAATGTTGCTCATACAACAGTGATTAGATGTACATTCTGACCTGATGAGTCACTGCAGCGACAGTTTTTATGAACTAATAAATTCACCTGCTCTCTCAGAAATAAAGGTGCAAAAGCTGTCACTGGGGCGGTACCTTTTCAAAAGGTAAGCCTAAACGGTCCATTTTGGTACCTTGAAGGTACATATTAGTACTTAAAGTGTACATATTTGAACCTAATAGGTACAAAAGTGTACCTTTTGAAAAGGTACCGCCTCAGTAACAGCTTTTGTACCTTTATTTCCGAGAGTGTGCTTATGACTTACCGTAGCGTCACAAGACATACAGTATGTGATTATTTGACACATTTTTTTTGTAGAATTACAGAACACAAATAACCCCGACAGTCCTCAAAAAGTGACTTTGTGTTAGTTAAGGATGTAGTCGTGATAAAACAGGACTGCTTTTTGCAACTCGTCATTTTCTGCATTACCATGACATTTGAAGCACAACATTTATCAAAAACCTTAGACACTAAAAACACCCGAATGTGACTTGTTCTCTAAAAAGAAAGAGTGAAACGCATAAAACAAACATGTTTGACAGAGAATATTGTCTTTTAGGAACTGTTTTGCCTCACTCAGCAATGAAACCGAAGGTCCTTCTTTGATTTAGCTTTGGCGCAAAACCTGTTTTTGTTGTCATTTTCAGGAAAAGTTGGTTTATTTTCTCCCCTCTAGACAGCGTCTGTACTCTCGCCTGCTCAACTTCAAATGCTCTTGACTCACTTCACCATGAAGCCCTGAGATTTATCACTGCTCGTAAACATCTTCACACACATTCATCATGGAATTCAATATTAGCAACCCCCACAAGAACATCTCCACCTGCACAAAAAAAACACTGGTTCATTCATAAACAATGAGCCTACTAACGTCCATACAGTTTTTCATTAGTTTTCATTGAGTTCGATTATTTCTGATTTGTTGTAATTATGTTGTCTTATTTTAGAAAGAACTTTAGCACTTTATCAAGAACATGGGCTGTAATAAACAAAACAAAACGAATGCAACCCATAACATGCATATATACGTTTTAAATATCAAAGCGATAAATTTAATAATGTCAAATTTTTATTTTATTTTATTTTTTGGCGTGAGCACATCTTAAATACCAAGGGGAAAAATGAAGTTAGAGTTGCTCAGTTTTGTAGGAAACAATGTGGCAGTTTGTCTAAGTTTAACGTGAATAAAGGTGCTGTCAGGTTCATGCTGAGTTGAGTTCTGTACGGTCCGTTGTGAGGCCTTCAGACAGATCACACAGAAATCTCTCCCAGGCATCTCCATTACGCACTCATGAGAGTGAGGTAACAATGATGAAATGCTCGTAACTTTCCTACCACGTTACCTTTCGCTCCGGATTTGATGGGAGAATGCCATCTGCTCCTTTATCCCATTTGGTTTCTAATCACTCTTGTCTGAAAAATAAAAAAGGTCGGCTTCTGTTACAATTGAGATAAAAAATATGCAGCATTGATGGGATTTGAATGTGGAGGGTTGTGTAATGAACAGGACAAAAGAGATCCCAGACCTTGCGTGCACATTCTCCTGCTGTCACAAGATGATGAGCTTTTAAATTGAGAGCAGAGCCACCCAGAATCCCCCAGTGTGGTATCATTTATTGATAAAACATGTCTATTCAGTGCACTTTCCCTGCTCCTCGCTGCAGTTCTCTATGCCACATAGAGATTACGCAGCGGTTAATATTGCAAATGGAATGAATGGTGTCCGAAACCTGTGGGCTTTTGTTTTGCCTGACTGCTCTTTGCTCCTTGGCAGGGTTAATGATATATGGAGCCATTCATCTCTATTCTAACTTGGCTGCATGCTTCGACAGACCCCTGTCTCTGCCTCAGTGTGCTTAGAAGATATTCCTGTTCATTAGTGCTGTAGTCTCTGATTACTCTTGGCCTTTTGTCACCAGCTCTTTTCTTGCTAATAATAAGCTACTATAAAAAGCTCAACAATTTAGATCACTTGTGTGTTTCTTGCTGTGTTCTGTGTGAGCTTCTCTGTACACTCTCAGAAATAAAGGTGCAAAAGCTGTCACTGGGGCGGTACCTTTTCAAAAGGTACATGTTTGTACCTAAAGGGTCCATTTTGGTACCTTAAAGGTACATATTAGTACTTAAAGTGTACACATTTGAACCTAATAGGTACAAAAGTGTACCTTTTGAAAAGGTACCGCCCCAGTGACAGCTTTTGTACCTTTATTTCTGAGAGTGTAGAACGTTGATAGCTGTGACTCATGTTTTGAGAGTTAGGAGTGCTTTTATTTATTTAGATCTGCTGGCTTTTTAATTCTTGATTAAAATTGATTCTTAGATTTGATTTGAATAAATGATTTTTGATTTCATTTATTTAATTTTTTTTTACTTGATTTTATGATATCAATGGTTCATGTTTTTATGAACGAGAATTAATTTGATTTATTCATGCATTTATTGATATACTTATTTATACTTAATACCTTGAAATGTTAAGGGCTGCTGCCAATTTGACTTCATGAAACATTGCTGATATGATTTCATAATATTTGGAGCTTTCAGAATATGTTAACATTTAACTTGAACTTTAAATTAAATTAAATTAAATTAAATTAAATTAAATTAAATTAAATTAAATTAAATTAAATTAAATTAAATTAAATTAAATTAAATTAAATTAAATTAAATTAAATTAAATTAAATTAAATTAAATTAAATTAAATTTAATATCAATGGATCACATATTTGTATTTTATTTATCTTGATATCATATAATTTTATTTATTGATTTATTGATTTAAATATGTTATAACTTGATTCTGATTGATTCATTAATTCTGTGACTTTATAGAAATCTATTTGGAGCTTCGGAAAATGTTACCATTTTTCTATTCTATTCTATTCTATTCTATTCTATTCTATTCTATTCTATTCTATTCTATTCTATTCTATTCTATTCTATATCTTGACATCAGTGGCCCAAGTTTTTCAGAGTAAGAATTAATTTAATTTACTTATTTACTCCATTGAAATTGGCTGATGCCATTTTGATTCTTTATTTTGATTGATTATTTGATTGTGATTTCAAGGCAATACATTTGGAGATTTAAGAGGATTTCAACATTTTCATTTTATTTCTAGCGTTATCGTAAATATTAAACCTCCAAAGTAATGTATAATTTAAAAAAAATTAATATGTCTTAAATAATATTTAACAACATGTTTTTACCAAGTACTGTCATAGCGGGTATTGTGATTCTACAGTGAGGCTTTTATAATTGTTATTACTGTTCTTATTCGTCTTTTTCACTCTTTCCTGCTGTGTTTCCCTTCCAGCTATCTGGAGTTTCCTAGTGTCTTCATAAGAGTGTTGTTTTCTGCTATGTGCTTCATCAATAATTCTGTGCGGTAGAATCAGATCTCTAGAGACACAAAGTGGGCGCTGAGGGACACTGAAACCCTTTTTGCTCATCATATTCGTCCGTACTGCTCTCTGGTGTCCTCTTTTTTCCCTCCTCATCTGTTGTTATTTATCATGTGTGCCGCATGGTCCTTCTTCCCGTGCAGGACACCGCTGAACAGCTGATCTGCCGTTAGCTGCGTAAATTTCCCTCACGGTGAGCAGCTCCCAGAGCCCAGCTGAATTAATCACAGCCACACGGGCGCGCGGGTGGGGGGGGGGCAGCCTGAGGATGAGGACGGAGAGAAGGGTAGAGAAGAAACTGTGCGGCGAGAAGAGGTCAGAGCTGGAACATCCATGGAGTAAAAGGGTAAGAAGGTTTGCAGAGACGCCGATCATCTGGGATGTGAGACTAATAGAGCTGGAAGAGGTTGGGTTTCAGGTCCATGTATCAATTCTGATTTCTTTACAACTCTATTAAGGCTTCTTTTGAGGAAACACCAGATGGCAAATCATTTGCCCTAACTATAAACTAAACGAGCAATTTGGTAGCACTTCACAATAAGGTTGGTTATGTATGTACAGTATGTATGTATGTATTTTTATTTTTATTTATTTATTTATTTATTTGTTTGTTTATCATTAGCATTAGTTAATGCAATGTACTTTTTTTTTTTTTTTACAGCATTTATTATTCATATAACATTAATTTCTATGTATTCATTTTTATCATTTCACGTTTTGTAAATTAACATTAGTTATTTAGGTCACACTTTATATTAGTTGGCCTTAACTACTATGCACTTACATCAAAAAATAAGTACAATGTATTTATTGTATTCATATTGTATTTCAAAACACATTTGCAGCTATTAAGGTGGGATAGGGGTAAGGTTAGGGACAGGTTAATTCGTATGGGTAGGTTTAAGGGTGGAATTATAAATGCAATTACAGAAATTAATTACAGATGTAATTACATAAAGGTATTATTAACAATATAAGTACAATGTAAGAACATATATGTACACAATAAGTGCATTGTACCAAATGATTCATTTAAATGTAGGTACATAGTAGTTAAGGCCACCTAATATAAAGTGGGACCGTTATTTAATATTACCACCCATGAGTAGACAATAGTATGTTTGTAAAATGAAAAAGTAAAAAAAAAATAATAATAATTGCACATGATGCCTTCTGCATTGACTTGTTAATTTTACTGTAAAACTTTAATATTTTTGATATACAATTAACTTATAATTTTATTCATTTACAGTATATAAAAAATGATCAAAAATGCTGTAAAAACAGCAATATCGTGAAATATTATTACAATTTAAAATAAATTTTAAATATAAAATGTTTTGTGTTTGAATCAATTTTATTGCAAAACTGAATTTTCAGTACTCATTACTCCAGTCTTCAGAAAAGCATTTATTTAAAATATAAATCTTTTGTAACATTGTAAATGTGTTTACAGTGACTTTTCATCAATTTAATGCATCCTATCATAAAAGTATCATTATTATTATTATCATTATTTATTTATTTATTAAAAAAAAAAAATCTTACTGACCTCAAACTTTTAGAAGGAAGTGTACCTTTACAACATGATAAACTAAGCAACTGTGGTTTGAGATGTGACTAATGTTTTCTTGGTAGCTTGGTTTTAATTTCTATGTTATCTTGCTGAGTAGCCCCACCCACAGAAATCTCACTGGTCCAAACATTTACTTATCTTCTGATTGGCTGTGATTATGTAATGCTGTGCAGCATTTTTGTGATTAGACAACAATGAATTGCATTTCTGCTCTGCCAAATTCATTGAGACTCATAACATCAATTAATTAATTAATTAATCATACCATCATACCATCGACCCAGAAGACTTATTGTTAAGAATCAAACTATATTGGTTGCGATGTTTATTTTAAGTGAGTATGGATGCATCAGAATGCATTAGTACGCATTAGAAAAATATGTTGTCTATTGTCTACTATTATTTCACAGCACCCAGTCTTTTCCTCTCACTATATTCAATTTGATTTGTTCCTGTAGCACCCAAAGTACAGCATGCTGCTAACACCAAGGTCATGGGTTTGATTCCCAAGGAATGCATGCTCTGATACAAATGTCTATCTTGAATGCAGTGCAAGTCACTTTGAATAAAAGCATCTGTAAAATGCGTGAATTTAAATTCAGACTGCAAGCTCACAACTGAAACATACTGATTAATGCTGGACACTGGTAGTGAGGAAAACAAACAGAGATTTGAACTCTGGGAAAGGGAAATTTGTTGGAGGGTGTCTCCTGTGCTTAATATGCTTATAGAGTTCACACACACAGACTCATATTTAGATTAGAGATTATCGCTAGCACACCAACTGCTCTCAAGATATTTTCAATGTGCTGTAATATATGAGACACCCTCCAGAAAATATGTATCACAAGTTGACAAGTTCATAATCCTAGAGAATGACAGAGGTAAACAGATTTGGTTTGCTTTCAGCGATGGAAAGGCTTTACCGTGAGATTTACTTGACAATGTAAATTCCTCTCTGGTCTGCTTTAAATTAACTTAATTAGTAGAAATTTAGGTGAAACTAAGGTGCTAGTGGATTGTATGAATTATTACAGGTATTCTCACAAAGGTTACATTTATTTGATTAAAAATACAGTAAAAACGGTAATATTGTGAAATATTATTGTAATTTAAAATAACTGTTTTCTATTTGAATATATTTTAAAATGTAATTTATTCCTGTGATGCAAAGCTGAATTTTCAGCATCATTACTCCAGTTTTCAGGGTCACATGATCCATCAGAAATCATTGTAATACTAATTTGATGAATAGTAATATCAATATAGAAAACAGTTGTGCTGCCTAATATTTTTATGGAAATCATGATACTTTTTTATTGCAGGATTCTGGCATTTTCCCCACCACATTTAAACCAAAAAAAAAACAAAAAGAAAACTCCAAGCTCTACAGCAGTAGAAAACTTCATACCTTCATGGCAAAAACACTTGAGGGAGTGGTTTTCAATCAGGCGACTTTTTCCCTTTTCACAGAAGTACCTGCTAGATAGCAATCAGTCAGGCTTCAACAGCAGACATTTAACGGAGGCCGCCTCGCTATCCGTCACCGAGGCCTCGCGGCTGGCCAGAGCTGCTCCGGATCATCCGTCCTCATTCCGCTAGACATTCTGCAGCCCTAGACATTATAAATCACCAGATCTTCTTGTCAACCCTCTTGTCACTATAATTGCAATCCGATGCTTTGGATCCCAGGTCACAGGTAGATCTTTCAGGGTATTTTGTTGAGAAAGGGTTTCTACTGTAAGTGACGTTGTCTAACCGTCAGCATTCAGTGATAGGCTCCCTCCTGCTTTAAAGGGGGTCATCGGATGCAAAATTCACAAGTTGTTTGAACATAAATGTGTGTTGGAAGTATGAGTACACATCCATCCTATAATGATAAAAATCCACCCAGTGTTTTTCAAATGTATTATTTTGTGGTGATTATCGTTATGCCACAAAGGATGTTCTTTCAGCCTGGTCTATTTTTTCTTTTTTTTTCTCTCTTTTTCTAATACAAAGATATTCATATGTAATATTTATAGGTACAAATGTATTTGTTTGTATTTGAGATGCTAAAATTTATAATAACATGCATACTGCCATGATCTTAAATATAAGAAGTTTTACATATTTACAGCTATAGAAATGTTAAATATTTAAAAAATATTTGCATAATAAATGTGCTTATGTATTTTTTATTTTTTTTTAGCAATTTTATGTATATTTTGGATATTTAAACCCAGTTCCTGAAATACAAAAATAATCACTTTTCAACAATATAAAAGCTAAACAATACTTTATTTACAATCTATCATTTTAAAGATATTTTTGAGTCTATGGTCCCTCCCAAAAATAAAATAAAATAAAATAAAATAATTTATAAAAAAAAAAACGACAAAAGCATTAATTTCAGAATGAAATGTTATTTAAATTAAGTGAATAAGCCAGCTGCATTCAATAAATCCTTGACCATAAATACCATATAATCAACAAATTTATACCAAGAGTTATATATTCGTAGATTAAATAAGGTCTCGTAAATATTTGTATATCTAAAGTTGTTCATACATAAATGATTCTGTCAATACGTCAGTATTGTACATTTTAGTGTCTATGCAAATGAAGTGACCATACGTTATGTAAAATACTTATGAATAGTCACGAGATTACATTGATTTGAGCTCAACTTGAATCATATTGAACCATAATGTTAAAGCATTCATGCATATACACTCCATATGAATACTAACTTTTTGTACTTTTCTGAGCAATTTGGCAACTTTCTATGACAACACTTGTCTCATGTCATTGTCTGCTAACGATGAATCATCTTCGTTGATGTGTTTCCTCATTTGTAATTTTCTGGTAAATGAGCAAATGTACGGAAGTCTCCTTAGGATAAATCACTTTTCTTGTAACATTTTTCATTTTTAAGTAGCTTTGCATAAAAGCATCTGCTAAATGAATAAATGCAAGTGTACTACTAATTATGAGTAATTAGACTTAGTCATTTTTTTTTTTAGAATGAGCAGAACTTAATGCAGAATATAAGAAATCTGAAATAATTATTTCATATAATCAAATTGCTGTTATATTATACACAGAGGCACATCAATAAGTAAAGATTCACACTTAATTCGTCTTCATTTAATATTCACAAATTCAAATACAAACCACAAGAGTGTGGTGCTTTCCTCTGGCCTCCGTGAATGAGAGATCACACTGTGATTTGTGAATGCTGGCGCTCTTTAGTGCTCAGCGGGGCGCTGAATGCGTGTCTTCCTCTGGGCTCAGATCACATCCTGCTCTGTGCTGCTAATCTGTAACTGGCAAACTCAGATCTGAGGATGTCTGCTCGATCTGAGGTCTCTGCAGGCAGTCAGGGCCAGTTCACTTCAGGATTAGTGCTCTCCAGAACCTCCACTGCTCAGTCGCCCTACAGCCTGCCGTCCACAGAAGTGCGTCGCTCCTGAAGCCATGCTCACATGCTCAGCCAGTTTGCAGGATATATGGACTGGAGTAAATTTTAGTCTGCGAACTGCATCGAGAGGGATTGGTGACTTAAATTGGATACGTTAAATTGATTAGAAGTGACATTTTTTAATGTTACATCATTTTTTATTTTAAATAAATGCTGTTATTTCCAACTTCCTATTCATTAAAGAATCCTGCAAAATAAAATAAAATAAAATATAAAATAAAATAAAATAAAATAAAATAAAATAAAATAAAATAAAATAAAATAAAATAAAATAAAATAAAATAAAATAAAATAAAATAAAATAAAATAAAAATCACAGTTTCCACAAAAATACCAAGCAGCAAAACTGTTTTCAAAAATTACAATATAAGAAATGTTTTTTGAGCAGCAAGTCAGCATATTATGATGATTTCTGAAGGATCATGTGACACTGAAGGCTGGAGTAATGAATGATGCTGAAAATTCAGCTTTTTCGGTACAGGAATAAATCACATTTTAAAATATATTCAAATAGAAAACAGTTGTTTTAAATTATAATAATATTTCAAATAAATGCAGCCTTGGTGAGCATAAGAGTCTGTTCTCAAATTTTGAACAGTAGTGTATAATCACAAAAATGTTTGTGTTTTTATTTCTTGATAGTTAACTGATTATTTTAGGGCTATCAAAAGATGATTCTGTTTGCATGAGAAGAATGACGACAGGTTTCTTATTTTACAGTACGTTTTGTCAGTTGCAATGTGATTTGCAATCGGATGCAAAACTCACTTTTACATGTTATTTGAACATAAATGTGTGTTGGCAATGTGTGTACACAACCACCCTATAATGATAAAAATCCACACAGTGGTATTTTTTTAATCTCTATAAATAATATCCCCTTTTTCAAATCAAGCCGTTCTCAGCTTCTTGGCTGTGTGACATCACACAAACCAAGGGCGCTCCCACGATAGTTTGATTGACACGGCCGCCTTACCTTAGACCCGCAGTGAGCTGTGAACAGTCCGCCATTGTTTCGACACCGGAGCGGTTGCAGACAAGAATGATTCCTAAGTGATTGAGGTGGTTTGTTGTTAGATGTAATAATGAATATAGGAGTAGTCATTTACTCCTGACATCTGAGCTGCTGAAAATGCAGAGGATTAACGTTACTTTCGTGCAAATCATTCATGATCCAGCGTCACCTACAGAAGTAGTGAATATAAGGTTTTTTTTTATGAATCTTTGCAAACTGTCTTTCCTAATAATGTGCTAGTTAACAAGTTTCACAGCTAAATGCAGCTAAATGCAGCTAAATGCGGCTAAAGTAAACAGTATCATGAGAACTGCTTGTCACTCCACAGAAGAGAGGGGCGGGGTGAGGGGAGCTCATTAGCATTTAAAGGGAAATGCAACAAAACGGGTTGCTGTGAAAAGAGCTGATTTTAACAAGTTAAAAAGGGTGCTTTTTACACTACCATTGAGAAATTTTAACCAAAGTATGTTATAGACTTTTCACTAAGACCCTAAAAAATCATATCAACCTGTGGGAAATGGGCATCCGATGACCCCTTTAAGCTTATCAGATGTTGATTAATTAATTTCTCCTCAAATGTGTTTAGTAATGAAATTGGTCATGTTAAATTGATACATAAACATATGCAGTGAACACTTTGCAACCCACTTTATGTGACACTGAGTAAAAAAGAGATATTCAATAAAAAAAAAAAAAACATGATTTGAATTGATAGAATTTTATAATGGTTGGAAGTTAAGTCATTTCAAAGGCTAATTTGATTAACGAATATTGAATCAAACATGTTTTCTTTTGGAAAGATTTAAATACATTTGTTTGAAATTGTAGCTCATGCATTTGGAGTTCAATCCACATTTTGCTTTATTTTGATGATCGACTTATGTTAATATATGTCAATATATAAATTCAATAAAACTTCCATGATACACTGAAAAAAAAAAATGGTTTGGAATTAATTTTCTTTCAGACATGGCCAGTAAATTCCACAAATAATTATAAATAAATGGCAAGTAACACATTGAATTAAACACAATTTTAAAGTAGTCAAACTGAAATCTCTTATAAAATATACTCAAGTAATCTTTATTTACAATGTTGAGAAATCATTTTCTACAGTAGAACTGACTTCTGGGCTCTAGACAAGCTGCGGACATTTTCTGTTCCAGCTCAACCTCCAAATAGCAACTCATTATAAAGGCTGCTTGTGAAAATGAACTACTGATCAGAAGCAACAGTGAAGGGAAATTCACAGTATAAGTCTCCGGTGTCCTTCATATGTCTCTGTCCAACTCTCTCTGTTAAGTCTCTCTCTCTCTGATCATGTCTTCTTAGCTTTAGGCCATTGGAGAGGCGGGTTCTTCTAATGTGTTTGTTTTCTTACAGAAATAAGCCGTTAGCCCAATCTGCTTGCTCATTACACGGCTGGAGTGTTTAGTTGTGTGTGTGTGTGTGTGTGTGTGTTTTTTATTTCAGACCGCAGGCTGTTACCCACTGTTGACGTCAGACTGCGTTCTCAAATCACAAAGTGATTTCCTGTCTTTTTTTGGAATACAGACGCTTTATGCTCGAAAGAAAAAAAAATGGCAGGAAAAATATAATTATGCCATTTGTGACACAGAACAACAATTTTGCATTTGACAGCAATTTAAAGACATTGAAATTGTTAGCTGGACATTTACAGGAAATTCTGACTTCACTCACTTAATATTCACAGCTGTAATGGCCATATTTGTCAAACATTTCAACATCTGCCATTTTAGTCTGACAGTAAGAGCAATGAAGGTGAAGTTCCCTGAAGTAGCTGCAGAAGTCACCAAACTCAATTAAGGTGCTCTGACCTCACTTCATCTACAACTTATTGTCATTAACATCTGAATCATGTTCTAGAGGAAAGATCATTAATAAGAAATTAAAGGAATTCAACTCATTCCTCTCTAACAGAGATATAACATGACTTGGTGAATAAAGCTCTCAGGAAATTATAGCAACTCATTCAAGGTTTGTCCTTCTACTGTTTTTACTAATATTTAGGTTTGAATGATGATAAACACAAAGTTTGCACAAAGTCAGTCTTTAGTAATTTAAGAAAACAATTAATAATTTTAGAGTATGGATTATATGGTAACAGTTTACAACAAGCTGTCATTAGTTTACATTAGTTAACTAACATGAGAGATCAATGAACAGTACATTTATTACACTGTTTATTAATATTTGTTAATGTTAGTAAATAAAAATACAGTCGTTTATTGTTTGTTCATGTTAGTTCACAGAGCATTAATGTTAACAAACACAACTTGGGATTTTAACAATGCATTAGTAAATGCTGAAATTAACAATAATATTATTAAATGCTACAAATGATTAAGTATTGTATACTTTCTTAGTTCATGTGAACTAGTTAACTACATTAACTAATGCACTTTATTGTAAAGTGTTACATATATCATATTATATTATATAGTTTTAGTATTTTCTGACTGAAATAGAAATAAAGTATAGTTTAACTTCAAAATGGTGAATAACTTAGAAATGGTGCCTTGCAACTAAAATTGAAGCTGAAAAAATAAATAAATAAGAGTTAACATAGACGTTAAAATAGAAATAATTTAAATATGTTAAAATAAACTAGAAATGATAAAAGCAGATAACAAAATCACTAAAACTTAAATTAGAAATGTACTATAATTAAGAACATTTAATTACAAATTAGAAAAACAAATATAAAATTAAAGCTAAACAGAAAAAATAGACAAATAAAAATGAAAAAAAAGCATGCAACAAAATGACAAAAACTAGAATGAAAATATAAAAATAAAGGCTAATTCAAAATATTAATAAACACTATAATAGTATACTCCATAAATAATACCAAAACAACACTGTTTCTGTCTTTGTATTTAGGTGTTTTAAAATGATTTTAAAACTTAAATTATATTAATTGGTTACCAAACATGCTTGTGTCATATTGAGACATGGTGCTCTTGGTTCGAGTTTGACCTATATCCTGTTTCAACAGGAAATACATCAACCCGGGGGGGGACAAAAAACTGCTCTTGTCAAACAATTTCATGGCAACTTTGTGGTTGGATCCGGATATGTTCTCAGTCGTATTTTTTAAATGCAATACAGGCAAAGCTTTCCGCTCTCACCCGCTGTGCGTTTCACTCTGCTGAAGCCCGGCTCATTTTCTTCTTACCTCACATAGACACAGGATGAAGTCGAGCAGAAACAACAAGACTGAGGATCAGCAGAGGTCCAGCACACTGGGCTCATGTCTCTTCTGTGCGGCCTTGTATTTACCGCTCTGACGACTTTTCTATTTAACATTTTCTTTCTACATATGCACTCTTATTTTCAAGGATTCTTCAATGTGAGGGTCGCTGTGGCAGCTGCTGGCGCGTGTTTGTATGTTTAGTGACCGGTTGTGTGATTTCAGCTGGAATAAACTCTGTCTGACACCGTGGTCGGTCCTGGTTCAAAGGCTTGAGGAAGTGTGTGTGTGTATGTGGATCCGGAGGGATGTGCTAAAGCACTGATTAGTCTCTTGTGCTTGTGCTGTTGTCTTTACCTGCTGGCATCTGCCAAGTCCGTTCACCCACACGCTTGTTCATTGACCTTAATAAGTCAAGCTCACACTCAATTGTCCATTTCTTCTGCCAGGCTGGAGATAATGAAGGTGCCCTCGCCTGGACCTAATATACTCCTTGTATCAGTGGAACTTAAGGATGATGCGAGTAATTATCTTGATGTTAAAAAGCTTTCTCCAGCCTAGTTTAATGTGCAAAGACTGTAAGCTGTAAGTAAGCTATTCGTAGGCTTAGCCTTGTCACTCTGTTGTGCTTTTAATAAGCTTGCTCTTTTACATTGATCTTTGATCTGCTGTGTCAGTTTCTGGATTAGCCTATGGTGAGATTTTTATTGAATCTTGTTTTCAACATGGGTTAACAAATAGAAGAAAGGTAATTGTGACTCTTTTATCTCACAAATTGGACTTTTTTTTCTTGCAATTCAAAATGTTTTCTCGCAATTTGATTGTTTTTTTTGTTTTTTTTTCTCTCGCAATCCTAAGAAAAAAATGATTTCCGAGATATATACACACAGAACTGCGAGACACAAACTCACAATTCTGAGAAAAAAGCCAAAGTAGTGAAATAAGTTTGCAATTGCAAGAAAAAGAATTGTGAGATTAGTCGCAATTACCTGTTTACATTTTTCATTACTTGGCGGGGGGAAAAAAACTGAATTCTGAGAGTTTATATCTTTCAATTCTGAGAAAAAAGTCAGAATAGCTAGTAAAAGTCTGAATTGTGAGATAAAAAGTCATTATGTGTGTGTGTGTGTGTGTGTGTGTGTGTGTGTGTGTGTGTGTGTGTGTATATATATATATATATATATATATATATATATATATATATATATATATATATATATATATTAGCCTTTTAAAGTGGGACTACTAATCAAAACTAATTAAAAATCAATCAAAGACTAATCAAAAATATTTTCTGAAGCATTAAATTCAAACAGGTTTTCCAGTGGCATTTTATTTTTTTATTTTATTTTATTTCAGTTGAAGATAATCATAAACCCATAGATTGATACTGAAAATGTCTGATTGTTGTTCCTTTTGGACTTTTCATTCTATTTTACATCCACCATACTTTCTACTGAGTATGTGATATTTGTTGAAACTGTTCAGACTGTCAGATTTCCTGTAATGGATAGTCTGTAATTCTCTGTAACCTTCAAATACTTTTTAAAACTTTTTTTTTTTTAATACATATATATATATATATCAAGTCAATTTGTTTATTTTTGCTTTATTTTTCTCCTTACTGTTGCAGTTTGCTGAGCAGAGCTGGTGCACTTTACAAGGCCTCTTGCTATTCTCAGTGCTTGATTTTGTAACATATTGTATAGTCATTTTTGACCTGCACTTGTCAGTTTGTGTGCTGCAGATCAAGTTGGGTCTATTGACAGATATCCAGAACTCTTCTGCTGGCTATCTCGTGCATGTCTTTTCTCATAAGCTTTCCTTCACGTTGACTTCAGGTGAGCAGCATGTGTCTGTTCACATCATTAGAGCTTCAGTTATAAATCACAGTGTGAATATGATGATATCCTCAACATGAGAGTGTGCTTCACATCTCTGATCACACAGGGTGAAATGTCCTTAAAGACAAATAACAAAGGATCTGCCTTCTATATACTAAATCAATATCTCTCTATTTATTCTTGCCTTATTCATTCACTTATTTATTTATTGAAATGCAATAAAATAATGGAATCGAACATGCTTTTTACAGTATGTTTTTGTCAGCTTTGATTCAGCAATTTATTACTTAAAATTCAAATGCATTATTGCAAACTCTTCTGATTATCACCCCTGAGTTTCCTCATTTTTTCTCACTCTAATTAACATTTTGACTTTGCTTAATATTAATATTTTGACTGCTTTGACTTGAGCAGTTTAATCCATTTCTCAAAATAGTCTAAAATGGCCATGTACAACAAATTACAACAGTAAAGTACAAGTCAGACATGATTACCTGTAACTTTCTAAATGTTTTTTGAGTTACATAAAATATTTTATTTATTTAATAAAATTCAGTTTATTTATTAAACTAAAAGTTTAAAAACATTAAATTATGCGTATTTTCCCATATATTCAGCACAGACAGTGCTGATACGTCAGATTATCTGCAGAATCACCTAAGTAAGAGTAAGAGACAGTCTGACTTAATAATAATAATAATAATAATTTAGGAGTGGTTAAACCCAAAAATAGATTATATATGGATCAAAGTCATTTTAAAAGTGTTTGTCTGTGCAAACTTTTCTTTCCCTCTTTAAAAAAAACAAACAAAAAAACGGTACAACAGCTGTCACTGGGGTGGTACTTTTAAAAAGGAACACCTTTGTACCTTGTTTAACTATAAAGGGTGCATAAAAGCACCTTAAAGATTTGTATTTTTTTCTGAGAGTGGAATGAAAGCAGGATAAATATGTGAACTGAAATATATATACTGGTACATACTGTAATGTAAGTTACACCCCCCCCCCAAATAAATAAATAAATAAATAAATAAATAAATAAATAAATAAATAAATAAATAAATAAATAAATAAATAAATAAAAAATCAATCCTGTCACAGTCCAGTAGTGTGATATTCATTAGACAGGCAGTGCTGTGTGACTAGGAGGTCTCTCAGAAACAGAGTTCTCAGTTGAGGCAGATCTTTGGCTGTTCTGGAAAAAAATCTGTACTTTTTTGTCCAGTATAGAGATGTCTTTTTCTGAGTGCTTGTCTGTCTATGTGCATAAAGTTTCATGACACTCATTTGAAAGTGACCTCTGCACTGAAGTTTTGGTACTCTTCACTGTCTTGGCCTCATGTTTCTTTGGGCTTTGATTGACAGCAGTTGTTCCTTGTGTGTTGGGCAGTTCCCAGGGGTCCGGTTTGGCCCTGGGCTTACCTTCACTGAGCCGCACCGCTGTGACCACTGACAGTCTGAATCACTGACAGACTCACTGGCTTTAAAAGATGAGCAACAGCAGGGCCTGTTCAACATCTATAGGGTTAGTTTAAGGATTTTTTTTTAACTGATCAGTGTTATTATGCCATTATTTCCTGTTAGTAGCCTTTTTAAACGTGTGTTCATCAAGCTAATGAAGTTATTCTTTGTTTTTCCTAAGGGCTCTTATAACATTTATATTAAGCTGTCTTTTTTTTTTTTTTAGGTAATTTTTACATTTTCATGTACCCACACTGTAAACCCCCCCCCCCCCCCCAACACCCCGAAATAAATAAAACATTTTATATGTTTTGCATGAAAATACTATTTCAGTTTTTCTACTTTAAAATTTCACCTTTAGTGTAATTTGCTACTTGCTGTTTCTTTATAATTCTGTAATATATTATCAATTTCTTGGTGAAAATTGAACACTAACAGTGGAATTAATGACATTTTTGGGTGAACAACACTGGTGGGAAAAGGTGGGGTGGGGGGCAAGTTTTACCTATTAATTGCTAATAAATTTCACAGATAATCACAAAGAAACGCATTGAAGTAAATGTGAAATTTTAAGGTAGAAAGAATGAAATAGTATTTTCTTGTAAAACAAACAAAATAAAAATAAATCTGTTTTATTACTTCAAAAAATAATTTTTGAAGTGTAATTGTTCAAGTCCAAGATTTGAATCTTGTAAATTGAAATTTTACATGCAACATTTTCACAAAATTACATTTTTGTGGCATATTGTTTTAAATTTCAAATTTAGCACCTTTTAGTTGTAAATGTGGCACATTTTATAGATTAATTTTATAATTTTTTTTTTTTTTTTTTGTGAAATTAGTCAACATGTTACAGTATAAATATATCAAGTATGAACATATTACAACTTCAGGTTTTTAGATGAAAAAAATAGGCAAAAGTTCAAGCTTCTGTATTCCACAGGAAAAAAATAGGTTATCTATCTATCTGTCTTCTTTTTTTTTTTTTTTTTTTCCGCAATTTTCTAACTCCATAAGGATTCACCTCTTATAGAATTAAGAGAGTATTTTAATTTTATTTAAGTACAAATACAGTAAATCTCTGTTCACTAAAGCCTTTCACAATATTTGCACATCTAATTGTATTTTTGTCTTACAGTGTTTTTTAAGAGAAAGGAAAAATCCTGTTACTGTAATCTCTGAAGTATTACATTCAAGTGCCCGTAGCTCCATATTTCCTCTTTACATATAGTCTGTGTGCCTCTGAGAAAACTAATCAGTTAAAATACAGATATTCCAGAACTACTCTAAACACGGAGTCAAGGTTACCGCCTCAATCTCTATATGAAATATAATCTCATCAACTTCAAAATAGAATCTTTGAGGGGCAACCAGAAAAATGATTGTCAACAATGTGCAATCCAATCTCCTTTGTCCTGACCTGAGAGGCGGTGGTACATATAAAACCTAGTGAATAAACTTTCTTGTTTCCCAGAATTAGACTTAATCTGCGTGGGCAGTTTTGCAGGTCAGTGAAAAACTGTGTTTATTTTGCGAGCTCTGATTCCTGTGTGTGATGCGTTTGGTAAAGAAATACAAAATAAAAACACTTCTCATTGACAGTGAAGTCAAAAGTCAGAGAGAAACTGCAGAAGAAACTCTGGAAAGTCTCTTGTGCAGCTGAATGTGATTGAGGTTGTAATCATTGGTTTCTGGTCTGACAGGGTGAAGAACAAAGTTATGTCATGAGCTCTGAAACACTTTTCTCACTGATCCGAGATGCCATTAACTTTTTGAGCGGTACTGTCCCACATATGGGATTTAAGCAATAACAATAACAACAATAACAAGCAACAATAACAATCATTCAAATTTAATTTGCCGATGTGTTTTATTCATATCAGATACACATAGTGTAAATAACTATAAAGTTCACTCTATTCTTCACTCAGTTCACCGGCATCTAACTTGCATGTATTTCGGGAGAAATTGATGAATTCACATCTGACTGACAGGACTCTCTGAACTGCGGCGCGAACAAACATGGCGGCGCCCATCTCACGTTACAGATCACGATCAAGATCACTTATAAAGGTTTTTAAACAACAGAACACACTCATTTACACATATTTGTGAATCGGAATATCAGATTGTCCATGAAATGGTAAGAAAGTTAGTGAATATATTAAATAAAAAAGGAAAAACGAAATAAAAGTAAGTAAATAAAAGTATCCATCTTTCATACAGTGTTATTGTGGCCGCGGTGTGTCACGTGACAATCATGACGCATCGCCATGGAAACAGAAAGGGCAAACGTTCTAAAATAACGGTCGCCTTAAAGGGGTCATATGATGCTTTTTTAAAGATCGTTATTTTGTGTAGTTGGTGTAACAGCATATGTTGACATGTTTTATTGTTCAAAAATATACTTATCTATACATATTACACAATCAATTTGTAACACTCCAAAGACAAAGGAAAACTTGAAATAGCATCATATGACCCCTTTAATAAAACTCAAAAAGTTGTATATAGTCTATTACTGACTTGGTCAGTATTTTTATAGATAGCAATAGTTTTAGATAGTAATACTTTTATTCAGCAAGCACACATTAAATTGATCAAAAGTGGCTGTAAAGATCTATCTATCTATCTATCTATCTATCTATCTATCTATCTATCTATCTATCTATCTATCTATCTATCTATCTATCTATCTATCTATCTATCTATCTATCTATCTATCTATCTATCATCTATCTATCTGTCTGTCTGTCTGTCTGTCTGTCTGTCTGTCTGTCCGTCTGTCTGTCCGTCTGTCCATCTGTCTATGTCTAATTCTAAAATTCATTTTTTTTTTTACATTTTTTAATTGTATATTTATTTATTTTATGCCTATAGTAATTCATTTTAATTTTAATTTTAGTCATTTTAATGCATCCAGTTGAACTAAATGAAAATGAGAAATATTGAAGCTATATGAAATAAAATACGGTAAGTTTTTAATATTTTATTTAATATTTATTTTATTTCAAATAACAAATGTTTTTAGGATTTAATAATAAATAATAACCCGAATATGCTTGCATCCCATAAAATGTCTAATCAATTAAAGCCAATAAAAGTAATATCTATCTGTCTGTTTGTTTGTCTGTCTGTCTGTCTGTACTATCTATACTATATATACTAGCATTTATTTATGCATTTATTTGATTAGATGTTTTGTATATTATTTTGTTTTGTATAGAGTCAAAAGGAACACATCTGGTTCTGGCTTTACTAATATAGGAATCTGTTTGGGAGCCACTGCATTATGTAATCCTAGTTTATCCCTTTAAAGGAGTACTAGTCCACACAAAAATGTCTTGAAATGCCATTTCAAACTCATATGCTGTTATTTTTTTTCAAGAAGAATTGTTACGCTGCTCTTGCCAGTTGAAAGTGCAGGGACTGTCATGCTTCAGAAAGGATGAGATGCATCAAACCATGTGACTGTACTGTAAGAGTTCTGGATATATGAAACAAGCCTGACAGGATGAGAGCCGTAATTTAATCATGGGATAAAATCTCCATGTTGCAGCACCTGGGGAAATTCAGGCACCATTAATGGCGAGTACTAAAAGACAGCAATTGATTGAGTCAGATCCCATGGGGAATCTCAGTAATTTGCTTTGTAATAATCAGTCCTGGTTAGGGATGTTTGTCTCCTAAATATTCATTAGGTGGTGCATGAAGGCTTCATAAAATCATTAATTATGATGATTTACTCTTTGCTCAGTATATGACTCCATTACCTGTGTGAAGTATCAGTGTTTTGTTTTTTACTGCACAGGCAGTTATACAAGAGGAGCAAACGAGTTAAGTAGGGGTTTGAACATCTCAGTTATATTTTATTCTAAATTAAAAAAAAAAAAACAACACAAAACTTTTTTCAAAATGTCATCTTTTGTGTTCCACAGAAAGAAACTCAGTGAGTCATATAGGTTGGAACGACATGAGGGTTAAACAGTAATGACAGCATTTACATTTTAGGTGGACTATCATTTAAAATCACAATAAATTGATGAGACTTACATCAGAGTGCAACAGACTGTTGAACAAAGAAAAAAAATAGGGCGTGGACTTGATTCTATGTATTGATTGTTGATTGGATTTTGAGATGTGGGTGTAGCACTTAAAAGGGGAGTATGCAATCAGGATGCAATGTTAAGCGAGTAATTACAGAAAATTATTCCCAGGATACTTTAATGGAAAGCTCATTTTCTCAGCAGCTCACTAAAAGCTTCGACTAAATGAATGTCAAATGTAAACGATTGAAGAACATGGATGATGAGTATAAACCTGTCACGGGAAGAACGAGACGTGAGATGTGTGGATCCATTTGCTAGGCTTTTATTAGAGATATGGTCATGAAACAGGCAAGGTTCAGATAATGGTAAACAGGTACAACACAGGCAAGACAAAGAGTAATCCTAGGGCAAGCGTGGGTCTTCGATCGGCGAACAGAATCCAGAGGGCTTGACAAAGGGGTAAATTCTGAAAGCGGAAGGCTTATAAAGCATGTCTGATTGGATTCAGCTGTGAGTGTGTAATCAGTGCATTCAGCTGTGTGTGTGTGTAATCAGTGCAATGGATGATGGGAACTGTAGTCCAGAGAGACATGTAACAGTCTGTGTGGTGTGAGAGTCAATATGATGGACAGGCGACCTCTTGTGGCAGTCGGATGGAAGGCCACGAACCGGATTTGTGACAAAACTTTTAATTGTGCATTAAATGTTAAGAGAACAATTAATGTTAATTTTAACATTGCAACAAGTCATTACCCTCTGTGTAAAAATGCATATTGCTACCTTAAGAGCAATAGAAAATTAATTTCTTTAATTCAAATTTCTCAGGACAATGGTAATTTAATTCTGCCTGAAGAAAAACAGCAGTGCTGCAGGCGCCAGATAATGGAGTCAGTTAGGTGAGTTTGCCTCTAGGTCCAGTTATAACCTTTAAGTCGATTATTTTCTTGCATTTCCATTGCATCACACTCAATGGACTTCTTTTAGCTCTTTCTTTGTCCGTAATCACTAGGTTTCTTTTGAAAACAAGAATTTTTCCCCCTTTGAAATCTTCAGAACTACCTATGGCTCTCTTACTGCTTGTAAAGGAAGATGCAGCTCTATAGATTGTCATTTGAGTGACTGAACCCAAAGCATTACGCTGCTGATGTCAGGGTGCGATTCAGTGGCAGCTGACAGTATTGAAAACATGCCAAATGCAGTGTAGGATTATCCCAGGTAATCATCTTATTAGTCATTATGATTGATTAAATGCCTCCAGTGGGTTTGATATGACATCTGGTGGGGGTATTTGCATACATGCCGCACTGCGTATCTCTTGTTTTGACCTTTCTATGATTAGCACAAATCCTGACTGAATTAAAGGAATATTTAACCCCCCATCCAAAAAAACAAAAAAAACAAACAAACAAAAAAAAACTTACATTCAGGCCATCCGAGATGTAAATGAGTTTTTTTCTTCCTCTGAATTAGGGGAAAAAACAAACAAAAACAAAAGAAACATCACTTGCTTACCAATGAATCCACTGCAGTGAATGGGTGCCGTCAGAATGTGAGTCCAGACAGAAATATGCACCATTTAAACACAGTTTACAAGTTAAAACAGTCCAAAATAGTTCTAAACAAATATGTTGGTGGATTTTGATGTGAGAAGACAACAGAGGATGGATTTTTCATTGTACAAAGCATAAAATTATTATGAATTTTGGCCAGGAGTAGTGGTTTAAAGTTAAAATGCCTTTATGGATTTGTTTCTTGGAAACACACAGCTTTTCACTTCCCAAGACATTTGCATGGACTGGAGTTGTGTGAATTACTAGTGAATTATTGTGTTGTTGTTTTTTATCAGCTGTTTGGACTCTCATTCTGACGGCACCCATTCACTGTAGAGGATCCATTGGTGAGTAAGTGATGTAATGCTACATTTCTCCAAATCTGTTTACATGAAGAAACAAATTCATCTATATCTTGGATGGCCTGAGGGTGAGTACAACTTCAGCAAAGTTTTGTTTTTGGGTGAACTATTCCTTTAAGGTAGAATTTGATGACAAAGAGAGAAATCTTATAGAATCAATATTTTATTCAAAGCTCTGGCCCAAAACAGCACATAGTACTAGTATTTCTGTTAGATTAATCCAGTCCTGAATGTGACGCTGATAATTCACCCCAAAAAACGGGGACAGAACTGACACTTGTTAGTGGCACATTTATATCTTCTGATAAAAAACAAAACAAACAAAAAAAACCCCCACAGATTCTACCTAAAGTTGCTGCTTGAAAACTCATTAATCCATAAAAATGTTTGAACCAAACCCGCAGCTACAGTTATCTCATAAAAAAGCAAGGTCGTATTCAAAAATGTAAAATGCCATGGTGAAAGAAAATGTACAGTATGGCAAATTATTGCTTGAATGGAAGATGTCAAGACTGCAAACACTGATGTGTGCTTTCAGTTATACATTTTTATCTATTTTAATGGCTGAGATTGTCTCCAGGCAGTATGCATAGTGAATAAAAGAAAGGTATTTGTGCTTTTGTTCTCAGTGCATTACAATGAGACAGTCTTCGCTAATATGTCTTTTTTAGTGTTTTATAATTAGTCATTTACAGGGGTGACTGGAACTTGTTGTTTTTTTTATTACAGGGAAAATTCCTAAAAGTTATGACCTTGAAGTCTATTTAAAAATGTCCAATGTTAATGCCAATGTTATTTTCATTTTTGCAATTTTTAAAAAGTTAAAACAACTGTCTAAAGTGAAAAAGCAATTTTTCACAACAAATCTGCTTTGAAAATCTCTTATGAAATTATGCAATGCTATTTAACTGCTTTTCATCAAAATATGAGCAGCAAAACAATGGATTCACTTCATGCAACAGCAGCCTGATCCATCCTGATGTTTCTGAAAAATAACTTTCCTGAGAGCATGTTCAGCCTTTCCGTTAAAATGAGCCTTAATCTTGCACAAATGTGTGCTAGTGTGGTTTCATTGTGTGTACTTTTTACCTAGGAACTGTTATACAAATACGATATTAGAATTTTCATTTCAAGGGCAAGATTATTCCAATTTATGACAGTCTTGAAATACTGTATGTGTTTCCCAAAACTGAGATTGTAGCTACATTGACAACTGTGTCCTCTACAGCGATTTGCATTAAAAATACAATGTTTCTTAAGTATCGGAGATAAGGTTGAAAATCTGCCAAAGAAGCAAATATTCATCTTCACTGTGCATCTGAGGCGTAGCAATTTAACTTGTTATTATGTGGGATTTACGAAGTCATTTTTAGAGTTGCACATTGCAGAATGTGCAATCCTGTGTATTATTTGTGAGGATTATGATAAGTCTATGTTTAGTGCCTTCTTTGAAAGACCATGTTTATACTTCAGCATGGCAATCAGAGAGGGATTGGCCCTCAGGAGAACCATAGCTCTCTTCCTCTTCTCTTCCTCTTTTACTTTCTCCTTCTCCTTCATCTCTTTTTGCTTCATTTTTACCCAGCGCTGCTCTTTCATCTGCCATCTCAGTTATGAATGTTTTATGCGTAAGTGAGATGGAGAAACTCAGAGAGACAGTAAACAGCAGGTTGTTGACAATGTGAGAGAAGATGAGACTATTTTGCACTTTCAAAAATCAGTCCAGATCCCCCTGTTTCATTTTCCCCAGAAACCCAGTAGTGTCATCTTTCACAGAACGCAAAAACTACCTGCTAAAACATAAAAGACATCATGCTTAGAATGTTGCATATCATGAAATAGCATCAGGTTAAGTTGGTACTAAGGTAAAATGTGATTTTTCTATAAATGTAATTTTTTTTTTTAATTAATAAAAATCATTTAACCACAAATGCTTTTAGAAGGGGAGCTTTGTCACTAACATGGAAACTTTGAACTTTTAAAAAAAAAATCTATTCTTTCACTTATTTGACCATTTTTGAAATGCCGCTGACTTATTTACATGTCTTTTGCATTAAAAAAAGTATGACATACTGTTATTTTGAGTCACTTTGACCTAGAAACACATTTTCCATTTTATGCAATAGAAAAGTTTTTGCAATCCAAAGATATTAATATGTATTAGCTGTCAAACCATTGATGTTGGGAAAACTGTCTCTAAACATTGCAATTTTAGATGTTCAATTAAGATATCAACAGGTTACAATTAAAAACAGAAATATAAAATAAAAAAATAGAACATGCATGTATTACATATAGTGTTTTGTAATGTATTACATAAGCTGTTGTTAATGTTTTAATTCTATATATGTATATATATACACACACACACACATATATATATATATATATATATATATATATATATATATATATATATATACATACATACATACATACACACACATATACATTAAAACTCGTAAAGACTATTAAAAACATTTTGAATATTAGTGTATTTGATGGTAAATCACTCTTATGGGTAGGATTATATAATAACATATTTTTTAGTGATGGTTCTTAAAGGGGCCGTGAAATGGAAAATCAAAACCTCAAGAAATATAATATAAAAATCCGAAACTGAGCATCATGACCTGTGATTGGTGTAATTAGTGAATCAAGCTGGAGACTAAACAATCAGCTTCACAATGTTCCTCTTAGTTAGTGTGAGAACCATCTATTAAATACAGAAAGCGATCAAAGATTGTTCTCATTATAATCATTGAAGCTGTGAGTTCAAGATCAGTGCTAATCTAGTGATTTGATCTGCATTTTTTTCCCCAAAACTCCTGTTATAACCAATGGCAGTTTGCACTGCTCAACAAGTCTCTTAATTACAATGTGTTTTCCCTGTGTAGTATTTCTCTGAAGTTTTTGTGAGATTGTAGAAATCATGTTGCAATAAGGAGATCATTGGATCATGTTCTGAGTAGACATGACTGTGTTCAGCTACAGTGCAGCACTGCAACATTTGATGCAACAGAATTAGATCTAAATCTAATGCTAAAGTCAAAACTTTTCACCATTAGTTCATTTTGGCTGCTGTTACAGTAAAAACGCAGTAAAAGTTTTCAAGAGAGTTCCACATGTGTTACAAACTTTTAATTTATAATTTATAGTAGTAGTAACGTTGAGATTGTGACCAGCCTTGTGGCAATGCAGGTGGCAAGAGACAAAACACAACACGAAGTGTCAACAAAAGGTCATTTATTTCACACTATTAAGGAGAAGTAAGAAATAACAATATTAAATGGCAACAGCAATAATATAGATAATTGTAACAATAAAGAAACGGGGTAATCAAAAAGGTTAAGTAAATAATATACAATATTTATATAAAATAGTCAAAACAAAGTAAACCCCCACAGGAGAAAAGGACGCAAGTGGTGCTAAAGAAAAGAAAAGAACATAAAAAAATCAATCTAACTCAATTTCAACCTCTAACCTAACTAAAGGGAAACAAAAACAATGAAAGCAAATCTTCGGCATTTACACGCCCTGACTTTCCTACCCTATGCTAATCAGACAAAAGAATACATAAGCAGCGCTCACTTCTAACCTGATGTGTCTATACATTGGAATCACTAGGTGTGTGTCGCTTGTACGTCACGTGACATATTACCTGTCCAAAGCTCCTGTGGCAGAGTAAAGGTTGTCATCAGCTAACAACAAGCTGAAAGAAAAGATAATCACAAAAGTAACCAAGATGACACCTTAAATTATAACAATTAAATATGACAAAAAAAAAACAAAAAAAACAAAACAGTCACTAGAACAGAGCAGAAAACCAAAGTCGCCTCTGTTGGACGTTCGTCTAGACGTCTCTTTTAAATTGGCAGCAAAGACCATGACGTCAGTCGAGTTAATAAAGACTGACAGCCTCCTAAGCCAATAACAGTCCCAAGGGAGGGAGAGAAAAGCGAGAGTGAGAGAGAGAGAGAGAGAGAGAGAGAGAGAGAGAGAGAGACGAAGGCACACCTGCCGGGATGTAACACTCCCACCCTTAAGAACAAACCAGTTTGTGATAATATTACATCACCATAACTAAGCCCTCGAAAGAGCAACGGCTACATTTTCAGTACCCTTTTTGTGTTTAATTTCCAAATGATAGTTTTGAACTATTAAAGACCATCGCATCAAACGCTGATTTTGATTGTACATGCGAGATAAAAACACAAGGGGATTGTGATCAGTAAACACAATGACAGGAAGTCTACTGGAGCCAATATAAACCTCAAAATGCTGTAAAGCAAACAACAAAGCAAGGGCTTCCTTTTCAATTGTGGAATAATTCAACTGATGCTTATTAAACTTAAGTGAAAAGTAACTAATAGGATGATCTATACCATTTTTATCCTCCTGAAGAAGAACAGCCCCGGCTCCAACAGCACTTGCATCGACTTCCAGTTTAAAACCCTGACAACATTCCGGAGCCAGAAGAACAGGTGCATTACACAAAAGAGTCTTCACACAGTCAAAAGCATACTGACCCTCGGCGGACCATTCAAAAGTTTTAGACGGGCTAAGCAGGGTAGTAAGAGGGCTAACAATAGTCGAGAAATTTCTACAAAACTGCAATAGTAGCCAGCCATACCCAGATATCCTCTCAACTCGCGACGTGTAGTAGGAACTGAAAATTCTGAAATAGCTATGATTTTAGCTTCTATCGGTCGCACTTGGCCTTGACCAAGGTAAGTGACTGTCGCTTGTCCAAAGTCACACTTGTCCAAGTTAAGTCAAATTATTATTGTCAAATTAGCCTTGGCAAGATGTTCATACACAGTTCTCAATAAACGGACATGTTCTGGCCAGTCTACAGAATAGATAACAAGATCATCGAGATAAGCATTACAGTTTGGTACGTCTGCCAACACTAAATTTACAAGTCGTTGAAACGTTGCGGGGACGTTTCCAAGCCCGAACGCCATTGCAGTGTATTGAAGAAAACTGTCAGGTGTTACAAACGCAGAAACTTCCGATGCTGATGAAGTTAGTGGGACTTGCCAATAGCCTTTTAACATATCTAGTTTACTCACAAAACAAGCAGTTCCAATGTTATTGACACAGTCTTCCATTCACAGTAATGGGTAACTGTCTGGCACTGTTACACTGTTTACTTTATGAAAATCTGTACAAAATCTAAATGTCCCATCCTTTTTAGGAACAAGTAAACAAGGGGAACTCCAAGGGCTATAACTATTGTTGACTAAACCATTCTCCAGCAAATAGTTTACTTCCTGATGCATTACTGATCTTTTTACCGCATTCACATGATAAGCATGCTGCTTAATAGGGCGAGCACCATTTACATTAATATCATGCTGCAGGACATTTGTTAATTTAGGGACATCACTAAACAGACAGTTAAAATCAGATATTAATTCAACGATGTCTGCTTTCTGGTCAGTAGTCAAATGGTCAAGAAAAGACTTTAGATCTTTTAAAAACTCAGCATTTTCTAACCTTACGCACTGCGGAGGTGCATTACGAAGAACCATGCCATCCTCATCCGCACTCAGACTACCAGGAAAGGAGGTTGGCCCCATAGCTACAGCGACAGAAGAGACAGCGGGCCCTGCAATCTGTTCCGAAGCTTTCCCCACTGGACTCTCCCTAACATGGTAAGCTTTTAGCATATTTATATGACACACATGAGTCTGGCATTTCCTATCAGGCGTACTGATAATATCAAGTGATAAGTTTCACTCATTTTCTTCTTCACTACATAGGGTCCATAAAAATGAGCAGATAAAGATGACCCAAGGACAGGCAAAAGTACAAGCACTTCATCCCCAGGCATAAAAGAACGTGCCACCGGTTTCCGATCAAACCTACACTTCATGCTCTTCTGTGCGTTGGTTAGGGATTCTCTAGCTAGCGAACATGCAGCATGCAACCGATCACGGAAATTACTGTCATAATCCAATAAGTTAACACTCGGACTTGAATCAACCGACAGCATGTGTTCTTTAAGAACTTTTAGTGGGCCTCTTACCTGATGACCAAAGACGAGTTCGGCTGGGCTAAAACCGAGGGATTCTTGTACGGTCTGACTTACAGCAAATAAAACCCGAGAAACCCCCTCATCCCAATCCCGAGTTTTGTCCAGAAAGTGTTTTCGAAGCATTGACTTTAAAGTCTGATGAAAGCGTTCCGATGCCCCCTGACTTTCCGGATGATACGGGGCTGAAATGCGATGAGTGATTCCCAAGGACTGCAACACCTGTTTAAAAAGCTTAGATAAAAAATTACTACCTTGATCACTCTGTACAATTTTCGGCAGACCGAATATAGAAAAGAATTTTAATAATGACAGGAGCAGTGATTTTTCTTAATGGAATCGCCTCCCCAAATCTAGTAGCTACACACATGACAGTTAACAGGAACTGGTTACCTGATTTTGTTCTAGGCAACGGCCCAACACAATCTACAATAACGTGTTCGAACGGCTCACCGATTGCTGATATGGGGGTCAGTGGAGCGGGAGGAATAATTTGATTTGGCTTCTCAGCCAACTGACATGAATGACAGGCACGATACTGAACTACATCTTTTTTTAACCCTCGCCAAAAGAAATGTATCAAAATTTGATTGTAGGTTTTTGTGACTTCAAGATGACCAGCAAACAAATGATCATGTGCTAAATATAAAACATGCTGATGATACGGAAAAGGAATAACAATTTGATTCACTATATTCCAGTCTAAATCCTTATCCTTGTTTGAGCACCATTTTCTCATCAGCAAGCCATTGTCAATAAAATAGGCAACTTTCTGTTTTTTAATCATATCAGGAGAAACTACAGAATGGACATAACAACATGTAACACTCATTTCATATGCAAAAATGTTAGCCAGTCACAGCAGTGGGCATTTACACTGAAGTCTAGCAGCAAACACGCCCCTTCCAGCAGAGCGTTCAACTCAGAGGGCTAAATTCACGGTAGAAAATGTATATTTATTTCTAAATTATGACAGATTTTGATGAAAAAAGCATACTGAGATTACAAGTTTACCTCAGGAAACATAAAATAATTTAAAAATGCTTTCATGACCCCTTTAAATCACGATCTGCTTCTCTCTAGAGTTTATCTTTCTAGCTAACTACCTTCAAGCCGTGGACATTGAATACTTTTCCTGAGGTAACTATAATATTAGGTGACAAGTTGTTTACATCTTTGATGTCTTCCTGCTGCTGAAACACTGATTACAAGAGAGATGATGCATTTGATATTTATTTTTCTTGCTGTAACTTGTAGTGAAGCGGCGGGCTGATGGGGGAGAGAGTGTTATACAGTGCTGCCATCTGAATCTAGGTAGCTGCAGCGATTTGTCACACCACATTAAAGAGCATCAAAACAACATTTATTGTTTGATTTTCCTCTGACCTTAATAGTTTGTGTGCCCCATTTCAGCATGGATTGTTTTATGAACCTGTCACAATCTAATCAGGCTTTCCAAAGAGGCTGTTACTGAAGGATGGAGCAGTACAAACTATAATGGAAGTGTGAACAACCCCACAACCTGTGAGTAAATGCTGTTTTACGTGAAGATGATGTTTACATAGAAGTTGAGTTCATAGACAGGGTAGAAAATGGCCATGTAGAACTCTATCTATCTATCTATCTATCTGTCTATCTGTCTGTCTGTCTGTCTGTCTGTCTGTCTGTCTGTCTCTGTCTGTCTGTCTGTCTGTCTGTCTGTCTGTCTGTCTGTCTGTCTGTCTCTGTCTGTCTGTCTGTCTGTCTGTCTGTCTGTCTCTGTCTGTCTGTCTCTGTCTGTCTGTCTGTCTGTCTGTCTGTCTGTCTGTCTGTCTGTCTGTCTCTGTCTGTCTGTCTGTCTGTCTGTCCCTTTAAAGGTAACAGTGGGGCTCAGTTGTTTCAGTGCATTCAACTAACAGCATACTAAACAACAGGGTTTATGTAAATAAATCATCTACAACCTGCTTATTTTCCAAACTTCTCTGAACAAACGCCTGTCACATTCTGACACTTCTTTATTCCTCTAAACGACTGATGTGTCAGGAAAGTTTTATTTGAGAAGCAATATGACTATGAGGCAAAGAGTCAAGTGATCTTGACATGCGAAGCTGCTGCTGCCGTGTGCCGCTGTGAACATGAACGCGTGATCTTTGTTCACCTGTATTGCTCTTCCATTCCAGCAGCCTGTCAGCAGTGATGGGTGACAACAAGCTTCAAGTCCTCAAACATATTGATGATGCCAGATATTTCGATTTTGACATTTCTGATATCTAAAGCTGTTCGGGTTCATGACTTTATAGACTTTGAAGTAAAAAAAGAAGTAGATTTGCATTTCCAAATAGAAATACCAGTGCTTTCAAAGCAGTAAAAGAATGATGGTTTTATGTCCATTAATTTTATTTATTTATTTATTTGTAATTTGTCTGCACAGTTGCAGCATTATTTTTCATAATTGTGATTTCACAAGATTTTTTGTGTTTTTGAAAGAAATCTCTATCAAGAATGCATTTATTTTATAAAAAAAGTAAAGACAGTAATATTTGTAATATTTATTTACAATTCAAAATGCCATTATTTATTATTGTCATGCATTGTGAAAGGAGTGAAATTATTTCCTTTATTAAATTAATTCCTCATGAGGCTAAAACTCAGGAACTCAATAAAAGAATGCAATAAAACAATAAATGTTCTAATCTGACAGGAAGATCTGGGAGAAAGACCATTTGCTCATCTGTCCCTTGACCCATCCTTAGACTCCATCCTTCCCCCCCTGGGCATGACATAGAAGTGTCAAGAACTCAAGTTGCCAGACTTACAAACTGAATTTATAATATCTTAAGAATTAATGATCTTAAACCTTTCATGTTTGGTATCATTTTAAAGGTCTCTGTGCGATTGGAAAACTGGTCTCAATTTCACAGTAGTCACTTTTATTATGAGAAATATCGAACCTTTTGTAGAATTGTGTTCTGCTGAGGAGGGGGTGTGTCCCCCTTTAGGGGTCTGCGGGAATGTTTATCCATCTTCATCCAGGTGCAACTCTGGAGCACTAGAACCAAAAACATCAAAATATCTTATTTTAACTTATCTGAAGATTTTTTGTTTTTCTTATTTGGGTATATAAGGGAAGTGATAAAACACTACTTTGGAATTTCTGTAGTCAGAAAACCCCATGCAGTGTGTGAGGGTCTCTGGAGCTCAGCTCCAGAACTCTCACTGCTGTGTGTCTCTCTGCTGTCGGGTATGATTTAAAAGTGTAATTGTGTTAAACACATTGTGCCCATAGAGCACACTGTATAGTTGTTTGTGCTACTACATGTGCACATAGGCTAATTAAGTTTATTCTCTAAAACATCTGAGTGCTTTGCTATGCATTTTAGACCGTGTGCCTTGTGTTAAATTAGGATAACTGTTACATGTGTGACTATGTTAAATTTGTTCGTCTCCTGCGTAGGTCACTTGGCTATTTCCCATATAGCCACACTCTCTATGTACAAGCAGGGTTGCCACGCGGTTACAATGTGATTCCCAGTTGCATTATCCTTTCTAAATTGGCTTCTAATTGTTTCATTATGTAATTGGCATGAGACAACTTAACCTTACTCATAATAAATTGTTATATTTGATTTATTCTGAAGTGTCCTGAAATCATTATGACTATTAGACTGTGAGGAGGCTTTTGTTGCCGCAAATCTACGGCCAGTATAGGTCAAACTGAAGGCTCATGAATTAGGTATTAGTCTACCTACATCCTCTGACTAACATCAGACTGGCGAGTTTGTTTTCCATGAGATCTACACAAAACCCGGGGCGTGAGACTCTATGCGACATTAGGTCCCCAGTGAACGGATAATTGAAAGTATGGGATGTCTAGGATAATCAAATATTTAAAATAATATCAAATATTTGTGATCAGTTTTTAATTAGAAGTACAGTCTAAATTTAATGATCACTTAGAATTGGAGTCAGATTGAGCACGGAGCTAGACCAAAATTGAAACTAAATCCTGATAAATTCAGAAGCGCAAGTAAAACATCAAATGTTTGGACTAGCGGGTGGATCCTTACAATTGTTATTTACCATTATTATTGTCATAGCAAAGCTAATTTTTCAGCATCATTACTTCAGTCTTCAGTGTCACATGATCCATCAGAAATCATTCTAATATGCTGATCTTGTGAAAAATTTCTTATCAATGTTTAGTTTAACAGATTACTTTTTGCTTAGTATATTTGTGAAAACCATGATACATTTTCAGGATTATTTTACGAATAGAAATTTCAGATGTTTATATGAAATAGATCATATATTTAGGGAAAAACTGATATATTAGAAGTGTTATTATAAATTAGGAATAGAATTGTTTATATGATTACAAATTCTTGTAAAATTATAAAGTCTGTCACGTTTGTTAATTGTAATTTGTTTTTGCTGAATAAGATCTTTTTAATTAATGACCCCAAATTTACAAATGGTAGTATATACAGGTGCTGGTCATATAATTAGAATATCGTCAAAAAGTTGATTTATTTCACTAATTCCATTCAAAAAGTGAAACTTGTATATTATATTCATTCATTACACACAGACTGCTATACTTCAAATGTTTATGTCTTTTAATTTTGATGATTAGAGCTTACAGCTCATGAAAGTCAAAAATCAGTATCTCAAAATATTATAATTTTTATATTTGAGTTTCAATAAATGACCATTCCGGGTATCACTTGTTCTTTGAAACCATAATAATGGAGAAGACTGCTGACTTGATAATGATCCAGAAGATGAACATTGACGCCCTCCACAAACAGGGTAAGTCACAGAGGGTCATTACTGAAAGGTGTGGCTGTTTACAGAGTGCTGTATCAAAGCGTATTAAATGCAAAGTTGATTGGAAGGAATAATTTTGGTAGGAAAAGGTGCACAAGCAACAGGGATGACTGCAAGCTTGAGAATACTGTCAAGCAAAGCTGATTCAAACACTTGTGAGAGCTTCACAAGGAGTGAACTGAAGATGGAGTCAGTGCATCGAGAGTCACCACGCTCAGACGTCTTCAGGAAAAGGGCTACCAAGCCACTTCTGAACCAGAGACAACGTCAGAAGCGTCTTACCTGGGCTGTGGAGAAAAAGAACTGGACTGTGGCCCAGTGGTCTAAAGTCCTCATTTCAGATGAAAGTAAATTTTGCATTTCATTTGGAAATCAAGGTCCTAGAGCCTGGAGGAAGAGTGGAGTGGCACATAATCCAAGTTGCTTGAAGTCCAGTGTGACGTTTCCACAGTCTGTGATGATTTGGGCTGCCATGTCATCTGCTGGTGTTGGTCCACTGTGTTTTCTGAAGTCCACAGTCAATGCAGCCATCTACCAGGAAATTTTAGAGCACTTCATGCTTCCTTCTGCTGACAAGCTTTATGGAGATGCTGATTTCATTTTCCAGCAGGACTTGGCACCTGCACAGAGTGCCAAAGCAACCAGTATCTGGTTTAAGGTCCATGGTATCCCTGTTCTTAATTGGCCAGCAAACTCGCCTGACCTTAACCCCATAGAGAATCTATGGGGTATTGTCAAGAGGAAGATGAGAGACACCAGACCCAACAATGCAGAAGAGCTGAAGGCCACTATCAGAGCAACCTGGGCTCTCGTAACACCTGAGCAGTGCCACAGACTGATCGACTCCATGCCACGCCGCATTGCTGCAGTAATTCAGGCAAAAGGAGCCCCAACTAAGTATTGAGTGCTGTACATGCTCATACTTTTCATGTTCATACTTTTCAGTTGGCCAAGATTTCTAAAAATCCTTTTTTTGTATTGGTCTTAAGTAATATTCTAATTTTCTGAGATACTGAATTTGGGATTTTCCTTAGTTGTCAGTTATAATCATCAAAATTAAAAGAAATAAACATTTGAAATATATCAGTCTGTGTGTAATGAATGAATATAATATACAAGTTTCACTTTTTGAATGGAATTAGTGAAATAAATCAACTTTTTGACGATATTCTAATTATATGACCAGCACCTGTATACTAGTGCTGTCAATCGATTAAAAAATTTAATCACGTTAATCACAGTCATGGACTGATTAATCATGATTAATCAAAAATTTAAAATACTAGGATTTACCTGTAAATGTGTTGAAAAAGAAATGCATGACAAACTAGTTTAAGGAAACAGAACCTTTCACACTTCCGCCAGGTATGAGACATAATCCTTATTATTCTTTTAGCATTATTCTTTTGTTTTTATTCAGCCATTATCAGCCTTTTACTGGCAATAAAACGTTTACCAAGCCACATCGCTTCAATCCCAGGATACATTTACCAAACTATTATCAAAAGTATTTCTAAATAAATACATCAAAACATTTCTTGCGACCTTACATGAAGTATTATGACAAAATGCATTATGAAGAAGAATTGGATCTGTTCTGCAGCTGCATTACAGCTAACATTAGCATCATGCTACATAAGACAATTTATAAGATTAATAGTACACTTTTACTCAGAACTCACTTCAAACCACCATCGAGTGTTTGTAATAACTTCCTTTTACGATCACATGTGGAATTTGGTCGTTTACTGTTGTTAAAATATACTATTTATAGTATTTTATATCGCTGCACAAATTAGCATTTCAGATGTACACAATAATCTAAAAAAAATCACATACAGACCATGTCTATCGTAATCGTGTGTTTATTATCTTATATAATCTATAGTGGCTGTTGTCATGTTTATTTCTGCTGTTTAAAAGTCTTAACATGTGCTCTGCTGAAACTCACGTTGTTTGATGTTACAACAGCCGATCCTTTCTTAAGTAGCCAGGGATACATTCCAAGTATAATACACATTAATAAAAGGATATATTTAAATTTTTATTTGTCTATATACATTTTGGGCAGCCGCGGTACATTATAAAAGTAACCCAAAAAACCGCAACCCACGGCTCTGTAATTTTTTCCTGCAACTGTTTTTTCAAAATAGCCCACTTGTGCCGTTACTCTGGCAACACTGGCTCACTGTCCCCTCATCACACAATGATAGATAACCTTCCGCGCTGCGATGACGGGAAGAAGTTGGGGTCAAACCTTATCAAACGATTAATCTGCGTTAAAAAATATTAACGCATTGAAATTTTTTGATTAATCGCATGCGTTAACGTTGACACCCCTAATATATAAGTATATCACAATGAGTTAAAATCTCACAATTTGACATTTTTATTTCAAACTTATTTTAAATGACCTGTATTGTCTGTCTGTACAGTCCTTCCTTAGCACTGTAATAAAAAGAAAAAAAAACTTTGGTTGACGTGCTCAATACATCATCTCTCCATCGTTAAATAGTGTGGTTATTAGCGTGATTTGTGTGTGCTGTCATCAAGTAACAGTGCATTCAACTCTGATACTGTTGTCATGCTGCTATAATCTCAAACCCATTTCCATGGCAAAGGGCAACAATTATGAATCCTTTGCTCTAATGAGTATGTCTTTACTGTGCCCCGAGAGATTGCTTTGTTTGTAATAACAGTTTCGCAGACGTGAATCTCCCCACACTTAACCGTGGGTCAGTGTTTAGTCACCACAGTTTCTCTAACTGTTCTAATGTTTCCTCGCAGGGCCAATTAATCCAGAGGAGCTTCTGAAGGGCTGTTTGTAGACTTGACCTTCTCCTCATGATGTCATCGGGCTCCGCCTCCTCTTCTTGTCATTGTGGAGCACTCATTTACATTACGCTAATGAACGAGGGCTGCGGAGGCTCATTTACGCAGTTAAAATTCAACTTCAGAACATTGTAAGTGGTCAATACCTTCTAAATTCACTTTCTAAAACACATTTAGTGCTGTCAAGGACAGCATCTGCTCCAGCCTGGCAATTATCTCATTAGGCTGATACCAAGCTTGTGTTGTTTTTGGTGATAAAGTGGCTTTATAGGCCGTTAAGTGTCCGTTGTGATGCAGTGAAGTGAATGCAAATTCTGCTTTTATTTGCTTTGTCCTCATTAATGATTGACTTTTTAGTGGTGTTTGCTAAGACAGTCATCACTGTTACGGTTACTTATGCTTACACTCTATCTTTTTGATTGTGATTTGGACATGAATGAACCTCAATTTTATGGCTTTTTGAGTAGAGGAGTGCTATTAGTTTTCCAAGTGATTGGACTTGTAATTTCTGATAAAACAGGCAAGAAATCCAATAGATTTACAATGAAGGGATCAAAGCCAGATGAGAATATCAAAGACTGTGACCTGTTTTGACTTTTACTACATAATAACCACCCACAACACCCTAGCAACAACCTACAACACCTTAGTAACTGTTTAGCACATGCTGCCAACCATTCAAAACTATCTAGCAGCCACCCAGAGCACCTTAGCAACTGTTCAAAACACTTTAATATCCACTTGGAACCCCTTAGGAACAGTGTTGGGCAGATTACTTACTGATTACAAATTATATGATGAAAATTAGTCAGTAAAGTAATCTAGATTACTCATTTAATGTATTCTGACTACTTACGGATTACCTTTAGGTTACTTTTGACCTAACTTTAAATGGGATGATTCATCAGAGGACGTCCGTTGTGTTGTTAAATTATTGAAATCTTAACTTTAAATCTCAGGGGAATTTGTAATCTATAAAAAAGTAACTGTAATCTGATAATGAGCATTTTAAAAATGTAATATAATCCAATTGCAAGTACTACATTTTTGGAATCACATTATGTAATACAGATTACATGTAATCAGTTACTACCACGTTATTTAAGAATCATCTAGCAACCCTAGCAACCACTCAGAACATCTTAGCAACCATCCAGAATACCCTAGAATACCCTAGGAACCACTCAGAGCACCTTAGCAACTATCCAAAACACTTTAACATCCTCTTGGAACACCTTGTTCCAACACCAACAGTGCTGGGTAGATTACTTACTGATTACCAATTACATAATGAAAATTGATTGATCAGTAATGCAATCTAGATTACTCAGGTAATGTATTCGGAGTGCTTTCAGATTAGTTATAGATTACTTTTGACCCTATTTTAAATGGGATGATTTCATCAGAGAACATGTTGTGTTGTACATTTTTGAGATTTAACTTTAAATCTCACAGGGACTTGTAATCCATAAAAAGAAACTGCAATCTGATAATGAGCATTTTAAAATGTAATACAAACCAATTACAAGTACTACACTTTTGGAATCACATTATGTAATCCAGATTACATGTAATCAGTTACTACCTCTCTATCTAAAAATCGTCTAGAACATTAGCAACCAATCTGAACATCCTAATAATCACATACCAATGCATTAGCAACCGTTGGAACACCTTAACAACCACATAGAACACCCTAGTAACCACTTAGAACACCTCGATTCCTCCTAGAATATTCAAACAACCACTCAGAACACCTTAGCAACTATCTAGAATACCCTAGGAACAACTCAGAACACCTTACCAACTATAACACACTAGTAACCACTGAGAACACATTAACAACTACATAAAACAGCCATACAACCATCCATAACACCTCAGCAACCACCTAGATCACTTTTGTAACCACATAGCAACACCTTGGCAACCACCTAAAAAAATGTCTAACATTGTGACAGAAACAACATTTCAAAGAATTGTAAAAGTATTATTTAGTTTTACTGTGGTTGACAGCAGGGTTAGAATTGTAATGTTGCTGTGTTTTTAATCAAACCAAAATTTGACACTATAGTGCGTTCCCAGCCATAAATAGGGTGAGAAAGGAAAGCAGTATATACTAAGAGTGAAATCCACAAGAGATATTTGAACTGCTAATGGGGTCTTTCCATTGAGCTTTTCATGTTACTGCTCTAAAGTGAGCTCTGGGATATCACGACACAGACTCCTACCCCTCAGATCTGTGTGGAGGAAGAAAGACAAAGAAAGACAAAGGGTGGGTTTCACAGGGCTGGAGAAAAGAGATGTCATTATTCCTGGGACTCCCTGATCCACTGCTGCAAAGCTCCTTCACCACGAGTGTTACACAAATGGCAGTTGCAGAAATAGAAACGATAACGCTTGTGATGAGAAAACAGGTTCATTGCGTCATCTGCTTTTTGTGATTTTATCAGGTCACAGAAATATTGTTAGTAACCTTGTTCATTGTGTATCCTCTGCAGTGAGTGGGTGCCGTCAGAATGAGAGTCCAAAAAGCTGATAAAGCATCACAATAGTCCACACGATTGTAGTCCATCAATTAACGTCTTATGAAATGAAAATATTCAAAAGAAACAAATCCATTATAAAGGTATTTTAACTTTAAACAGTCACTTCTGGCATATTTGCTTAGAACTGTTTTGGACTGTTATAAATGGTAAATGATCTGTGCATATTTCTCTCCTGGTTCAGTTAAGACAACTTTTTCACTAGAGAGAGCAATTTTATAAATAGAGGACTCTTTTAACCATAAGCAAATGTTTGAAGGTAAAAATGCCTTAATAATTTGTTTCTTATAAACACAGCTTTTTGGTTCACAAGATGCTAATTTATGAACTAGAATGGATTACTTGTGGATTATTGACGTTTTTATCAGCTGTTTGAATTCTGATTCTGATGGCACCCATTCAATGCAAAGGATCCATTGGTGAGCAAGCGATACAATGCTAAATTTCTCTAAAAATCTGTCCTCATGAAAAACAAAAACAAACCTGAGCGTGAGTCAATTTTCAGAAAATTACATTTTTTGGGGGGTGAACTATTTTTTTAAGTCTGCACACACTTTTCAGCTAATTTCTTTGCTGTTTTCTTTGCAGCCAATCGGGTTTGACAGTTCTGTGCAATTACCTGAATGTGTTTTTTCCACATCTGTCTGTTGTTCATGTCAGTCAGCTGATCTCTTGTAGTCTGAGTGAGCGATTCAGAATAAGCTGCAGTGTGGACCAGGCTTTATGCTATAAGTCAAAAGTCTGCCTACACAAGAGTAAGCATCTGTTAGTGATTGATGGATCCATAAAGTAAACTGCAGTCAAATGTCAACTTACTCTGGAGGTCAAAACCTGCAGGTACAGACATACAGAGATGAGTATTGTTGTTCTTACACTTTCTCATTACTGCTTGCATCCTACAACACTACATTTATTGACTGATAAATATTATATCTAAGCAATACCATACTAAATATCAGCACTATAATTTCACTTTGCCAAATTGAATCATAGTGCTGTCTCTCAGTGATAGTATTAGTTATAAATCATTTATTTATTTATTTATTTTGTTTTTGTATTTTATTTAAATTTTGTTTAGGATTTATTGATTTGTGCTTTTTTCACTTTTATTCTTTTTATATACTTCTAATTAGCATAGTTATTATCTATTTTAATTGTTGTATTATAATATTTCTATTTTAGTTTTAGTAATTTTAGTATTTCTACTTAAATGAAAAGTAAAAAAAGTAGCTTTGGCAGCTAACTGAAATAAAATAAATTAGATTTTTCATCTGATATTTACACTGAACAAAATTATAAACGTAACACTTTTGTTTTTGCCCCCATTTTTCATGAGCTGAACTCAAAGATCTAAGACTTTTTCTATGTACACAAAAGGCCTATTTCTCTCAAATATTGTTCACAAATCTGTCTAAATCTGTATTAGTGAGCACTTCTCCTTTGCCGAGATACTCCATCCACCTCACAGGTGTGTCATATCAAGATGCTGATTAGACAGCATGATTATTGCACAGGTGGCCATAATAAAAGGCCGCTCTAAAATATGCAGTTTTATCACACAGCACAATGCCACAGATGTCGCAAGTTTTGAGGGAGCGTGCAGTTGGCATTCTGACTGCAGGAATGTCCACCAGAGCTGTTGCCCGTGAATTGAATGTTCATTTCTCTACCATAAGCCATCTCCAAAGGTGTTTCAGAGAATTTGGCAGTACATCCAACCGGCCTTAAAACCGTAGACCACGTGTAACCACACCAGCCCAGGACCTCCACATCCAGCATCTTCACCTCCAAGATCGTCTGAGACCAGCCACCCGGACAGCTGCTGCAACAATCGGTTTGCATAACCAAAGAATTTCTGCACAAACTGTCAGACACCGTCTCAGGGAAGCTCATCTGCATGCTCGGCGGGGGGGTTATGGTATGGGCAGGTGTATGTTATGGACAACGAACACAGGTGGATTTTGTTGATGGCATTTCGAATGCACAGAGATACCGTGATGAGATCCTGAGGCCCATTGTTGTGCCATTCATCCACGACCATCACCTCATGTTGCAGCATGATAATGCACGGCCCCGTGTTGCAGGGATCTGTACACAATTCCTGGAAGCTGAAAACATCCCAGTTCTTTCATGGCCAGCATACTCACCGGACATGTCACCCATTGAGCATGTTTGGGATGCTCTGGATCGGCGTATACGACAGCGTGTTCCAGTTCCTGCCAATATCCAGCAACTTCGCAGAGCCATTGAAGAGGAGTGGACCAACATTCCACAGGCCACAATCAACAACCTGATCAACTCTATGCGAAGGAGATGTGTTGCACTGCGTGAGGCAAATGGTGGTCACACCAGATACTGACTGGTTTTTGATTGTATTTCAGCTTTTATTTCTCTAAATAAAATACAATAAGAAAATAATTAACAACAACAACATTGCTGTGTCCTAGTTCCTCTTAAGGTTAACTTGGGATCGTAAAGTAAAGCTATAAAACTGCTTTGGAATGATTTCTATTGTGGAAGAAAATACATTTTACTAGTGTATTTTATATGTTTATGTGTTATAGTGAAGGAAATCAGCTTGTGGCATTTCTCAAGGATATGTTTTTTGGCCAAATATTTGCTTTTTGAAAGCCTTGGATTATTTTATTTTTTGTGTGTGGGTGTATTTATTCATGGCAGTATTATTGAGCACTCAGTTTATGATGTACAGTACACAGATGTGTTTGTTTGCTCTTAGGTTATCACTTATATTGTTGTTTGGTCATTCCTGGTAACACTTTATTTTAAAGACAAATTCTCACTATTAACTAGTTGCTTATTACACTGTAAAAAGTGATAAGTTGATTTAACTTAAAAACATTGAGGAAACTCGTTGCCTTCAAATTTTTAAGTAAATGATAATTAAAAAATAAGTTAAGTGAATTGTCAAGTTCACTTAACTTTTTTTTTTAAATTATTATTTACTTAATCATTTTAAGGCAACGTGTTTCCTCAGTTTTTTTTTAAGTTAAGTCAACTTATCACATTTTACAGTGTATTAGCATGCTAGTACTAGCATATTGACTGTTTATTGGTACTTTTAAAGCACATGTTAATGCCTTATTCTGCATGATTGTATTTTAGATCCCTTAATTAAACCCCATACCTAAACTTAACAACTACCTTACTATTAAGTAGCAAGTATTTAAAGGGGATAGTTCACCCAAAAATGAAAATCGTCATCATATTCTCACTCTCATGTCATTCCAAACATCAATGACTTCATTAAAAGAAGATTTTTTTCAGACTTGTCTCTCTGTGTATGTTTTTAAGTCAATGGTCAGCAAAACCGTTGTATTACCAACATTCTTTCATGTTGCGTAGAAGAAAGTAAGTCATACTTACAGAGTAAATGATGACAATTTTTCTTTTTGGGTGAACTATCCCTTCAGGTAAATTTTAATGAACATATTTAAAATTTTAAATACTTATTTTTCACTTATATTTGATATGCCGCAACATGCTTTCAAATAAACTTCATAAAGTTTCAAGGTTCAAGAAGTTTTGTCCGCTAATGAGGCTCTCTCTGTGGTTGGCTCAGTGTAGAGAGGGACAGGACCGTGAAATTACTTGCCCTTCGTATTTTGCGGTGAGCACCACGCCGCCTGACTCCACAGTTCATCTTACCATCTGGTGCCTTTATTGTGAGTTATGAGGAAATTAATAATCTGTTTATTGAACAGGCTTTCCCTGGCTTGCTGAAAGAAGATATAAAGATACTGGAGCTGCAAATGCCATCGAAGATAAAATTCAGCAGGTGTCCCAATCTCACCATCATATAAAGCAGTCATTTCACACATTTTTTAAAAAATATTATAATATTACTTTATTTGTTCTCCAAGGTCCTTTTCAGATTTAGTCAAGGTTTTTTTATTTTTTATTTTTTTTTATCATAATTTAGTTTTTTGTGTCAATTTTCCACTTTTTATCTGAACCTTAGAATTGAACAAGGACTTTCATTGTTCCATCTTATCATCTTTGCAAATCCTACATTATGACAGGAACAGGAAAAAAGGCTGTGCTGAAATGTGTTGCACAAATTGTTCAGATTTTAACAAGTTCATGTTCAAATTCTGCTAAAAATAAACAGATCCAGAACTTTGTAATTTCCCCCCATTGTAATTTTCTTAGTTCATATTATGTTAGAAATAATAGTTGTACTCGCTTTATCTGAATATGATTGGGTATACCAAATTTCTAAACACTAGAATCATTTATGTACAGTTTGGACAGTCAAGAGTTATTGTATTAATCATCTGACATCAGTAGTTCGGATGTGAAAGTTCAGAACATTTAGCATTTTAAGTTTAATAGATGGTGTATTTGTACTGGAAAGTTTTTTTTTATTTATTTTATTTTATCAAGCTGCTTTTGTTAATGATTTTTTTTATTATAAGACTGTGAAGGAGAGAGAAAGTATGCAGACAGAGGATCATGAAAAGGCCATAAGCCAGGACATGAACTCAGGTCGCCCGAGGTGCTGCTGCACTGTATGTCAGAGTACTGCCCACAAGGCTATGGCTCTGACAGGACAACATGTTTTTACAATAGATCAAGTTATTTTTTCTCATTAAAGGATTAATTCACCCAAAAATGAAAATTTTATGTTTATCTGCTTACCCACAGGGCATCCAAGATGTTCCAAGATGTTTGGAAACAAGACTTTGTTTCTTCAGTAGAACACAAATGAAGATTAGTAGATGCATGCGCGGAAGTGATCTGTGTATATATGTCAGTCGTTGTTTAGGTCGCTTCCGCACATGCGCCTACTATGCCAGAACACGTTGACGCGTCACGCGCCGGCTGCTGTGAAAACTCTCAGGACAGTTGGACATTGTATGTATCAGAGGTATAAAATGATATAAATACTGTTCAGTTTCTTGCACAGACCGACTGTTTCGAGTCTTAAGACCTCAATGTATCGTCACGAGCCACAGGGTTTAATTTGGTTTTGTTTCTGTATGTTTTTTTGTCTCTCAAAGCCGTGGGTATCATTGACTGACATTATATGACTGACAGACTGCAACGGTTTGAGTTAAAAATCTTCGTTTGTGTTCTACTGAAGAAACAAAGTCACCTTCATCTTGGATGCCCTGGGGGTAAGCAGATAAACATCACATTTTCATTTTTGGGTGAAACATCCTTTTAAATTAGAAATTTCGGTCCCACTTTACATTAGGTGGCCTTAACTACTATGTACTTACATTTAAATTAGTCATTTGATACAATGCACTTACTGTGTACATACATGTTTTTACATTGTACTTATATTTTTAAAAATACCTATATGTACTTACTTACATCTGTAATTAATTTCTGTAATTACATTAATAATTACACTGTCAACCCATCCCTTACACCTTAACCCACCCTTAAAACTACCCACACCACCAAACCTGCTCCTAACCTTACCCCTATCCCACCTCAATAGCAGCAATAGTGTTTTGCAATACAATATGAACACAATAAGTACATTGTACTTATTTTTTGATGTAAGTACATAGTAGTTAAGGCCACCTAATATAAAGTGTAACCGAAATTTCATTATGTGAATGTTTGTATGGAAACTGTTCTCAAATAATCAAAGCCAATTTTAAGTAATCAAACAATATAAATGAAATTGAAACCTAATTAACCATTTCTTTACTGAAAAGTTAGTGTTTAAAAGTACATCTTCACAGAAATGCATCTTAATTAAAAAATCTTTGTTGATTTGACATTAAATGCTCACTGCAATGTTTTTTCTTAATGCTTATGCAATTAATGACAAATGTTAACAGTAAGTTTAGTTTTCATTTCACTTTTATATTTTATTTTCTGTTTTATCTTTTAAATCATTTCCTTTGATTGTAGTGAAATTTAAATTTCAAATCATCGGTTACATTTTATAATACAAGGATGATACAGTGTAACTGTGAAATGTTGAAATTAAAATCAAATATATATATTTTTTAATTTTGCCAATTTTGCCAATTTATTTATTTATTTATTTTTTTGCAGATGCTTAAATAATGAAATAGGTCATTCATTTTTATCATCTGATAAATATGTTTAAAATGCCTTCCATATAGGTCAAATCTCAAAGCTTTTAAGGGCACTAAAAGGATTTCAGTTTTCCAGTTCCTTGTGAGTCGTCTTTACATATTGACATATGAGTAAATGAGAATTTTGGCTGGCACAATTGGCAGGTCACAATGTGTTGCCTCTCACCGTCGGAATGCTGGGATTAACTGCCACCTGTTAATAACCAGAGGATTTTCCCAAATGTAAATCTAATCCTGAAATATGCCAGCCCACTTCCAAGTGCATTTACATTGTTGCCAAACGAAAAGTCTTTCAGACATATAAAGCTCTGGCAGAAGCAACTAAGAATGCATGGAATTCAAAAATTCAGTTCTTGTTTCCCTGACCTCTCCCTGACCCGTTTGTAGCTTTAGACCAAATGGATTGTCACACACGATTAATAATTCCATGTGCAGTTATTTGAACAAACTCAGGCTTTGTCCCAAAACTGAACTCAGCTTTTTCTTGATTGCGTTTTGAGCCTTGAAAATCCAGTGACAGCCAGCAACATCTGTGGAGATAAGAGCACATGTCAATCAACCGAAACAACTGATGCCTTTGTACAGTTTCTGTACAGAAAACTCTGCTTTGGAGGCTTTTTCTCCAGGGGAATGGGAGAAAATAAAGGAGGTCATAATCCGGTGGAATGGGATCTCCAGCGGCCTCATCCCACCTGTGAGCCAGAATGCCGTAGGTCAAATTCCCTACTTCATTTTCACGCTCGGCTTGAATTGTTTTCCTCTCTTGTACTCCTGCTAACCCTCACAGAAGCTGTACAGTTCACTCAGAAGTTGACATTGCGTTTTTTTTATTTCCTTTTTTTGCTCCGATCATGAACCACCCATCTTTTCTCCCACAGGGAGTGTTTCTGTTTCAGAAAATGGATGGAACTCTCAGTTTTCTATCTCTCCTAATGCTATAACTCACATCCCTCATCCATCCATTCATCCGTCCATCCATCACCTGTCGGCTCTTTTCATTACCTGCCTCGCTCTTGCGGAATAGAAGGCCGTTTCCACCACGCTTTCCCGTAGATAAGGGGGTGCGAGCCAGTTGACACGGAAACTGTTATCAGAAGTCTTGCTTTTATATCGTGACCACCAGGGATTCTGTAGCTTGGACTTGCCCTGGGTAACATAACCAGCTATCCCCCCCGCACTGAGGTCTTTTTTTACCTGCTGTTTCGGGTTGCTCACGGTTGTTGTCTAGTCAAAAAGCTACTACAGTATTGGAATATCTGATTAAAGCCTTCTGTGCACTTTGAGGTTGATCAGATCAATTTAAATCTCATTACTGATTTTAATGCGAGGGTAAGTGCTGAACTACTAATAACAATATGCTTTTAAAGTCTCTCAGTGTGAAAATCCATTGTAGATTGTTGCCAAGGGTTACAGACTTCAACTCTTAGAGAGAGAGAGTGGAAAAAATCAAATATGATTGTGCTGTGAAAGCCATGCAGTGAGCGCCGCATATGAAAATGTAGTTTAGTGGAAATGAGAGAGACAGAGGTGAGAGAGGTCATGTTCCTTGTAAAGATAATAGCTTTAATATGTAAACACAGCCATTTCAGTGCATTCAGTAACAAATAAAAAATGTTTTTTTTTTTTCCAAGCCAGATAAGTTGAATTAAAGTTAAGCAACATGGATTTTTCTAAGTTGTAAATCAAAGACTGTTATTTTTGATGTCTTTCTGCATCAAAATTGCATGCTTAATTCAGTGTTACTTGCTGTTTCTTTATAACTATTTGTGAAATTTGCTAGCAGTTTCTTAGTGGAAATTAGTTTACATTTTCTAATTTAGTTTTTAGTTTTAGATGCATCTGCATCAAAAACAAGTGAATTTTGAATGCAACTTACAATCCTTTTTGTGTCTATAATAGTAAGTTACACGATTATTGTAGGTAAAAAATTAAATGGATGCAGATCACTTACATTAAATAGAAATTTTGCCAAAGATGAAAAAGATTTTTCAAGCATCAAAACAATGAAAGTTTAATGCAACTTTAATTTTTCTGTACATTAGAATGTGCCTGGTGTCACAGTTCAGCTGCTACAGTGCATGGACAAAGAGACGAAGGAGTCCTGAGACATGGGAGCTGCACAGTCACAGTCTTTATTTGACAAGATAGCCAGGAAACACAGGGCAGAACACACTTTAAATACTGAACACAACGAGGGGATGAGACACACCTGGAACCAAATCAACTGATAATCAAACAAAACAAGGACAGGAAACAGGAAGGATTAAATATGGGCATGTGGGGAACAGAACACAAGACACAACAAACACAAGCCTGACACCTTGTTTAATTATTATTTTTTTTTCTTGTGAGCAAAAAAAAAAAAAAAGACTAATATACATTTTTACTTTGATTCACAGAAGACACCCACAGAAGACACCCACATAATTCAGTGTAACAATAGTTCATATATCAAATATTTTTGTCAGATTTAGAACAAGAATCATTACAAACTCTATTTAAGGATATATTTTGACATTTAATTTTCACAAATGTTATTTGAAACATTAAATTAGATACTTCCCTTGCTTTCCTAAACCACTTTTGTAAATTTAATTTGATGTGAACCCTGAAATGGGACGTCTTTGACCCAACTGTCACCATGACTTTTTTTTTTTTTTTAATAATTTATTAAGACAGAATTTCAATTAGAATTTCCTAACTTGCAAATCAAAAACTACACCACTATGCTAACAATTATTGCTTGTTTTCTGGCTTGTGAGCCAACTAACTTTAAAATTAAATTGGTACATGATGCTCCTGTACGCTTACAAATGGATACGTAAGCACCTGCTAATATGCAATAACTTTGTTGGAAAATGTTCTTATCCAGTATGTTCAGAGATAAATGAGTATAATCCAAAAAAATAGGTTCATTTCATGCTTCAGTATCACAAGCTATACAAAATAATGGATCTGTGAAAGAGCAGTTTATTTTAGTATGTAATTTTATTTTCCTGCCATCCTGCCGCTGATGAAACAGCAGGAGGTCAGATGCATGTGATTTCACACACGTCAACATGCCTGGAAATCTAAAAGCTTTTCTGCACCTACGTACTTTGTGACATGAAACACAGCAATCCACAAGCTCCCAGAGTTTTCTCTGCTGTACCGCTAGCAATTGTAGCTTATTTGTCTGATAGAAATATCACATGCAATTTGTGCATGGCGTGATGATGCTCTCTAACAGATTATTTAACATTATTGAGTGCTCGCAGCAAGTTCAAGTTCGTAGAAAAGATTAGTACTGTATGATGAGTGATGCACACTCACATCAGATGAAGACTGCAGTTCAGTATCAGCTGTGGTTGGACAAAATAACGTGAACACCTGGGAAATAGGCAATGTTTCTTTATTATGGTGTTTTAACACAGTTTGCCTTTAATACAGCTTCCAACCTTCTTAAAATAAATCCACACAACTATCAAATAATCTCCATTTGAATGTGGTTTATCAGAACATCTGCCAATCGTTTCAGAGAATCTAATTTTTACACTTCTCACCAAAACTTACCATAGTGGTTTGATAATATTCAAGTCAGGTGATTTGTCTGGCTAGAGCAGGTGTTGAATTTCATCTTTCTGCTCCAACTGTACAGGTTTTATTATTTTTTTAAATTTTTTTTCGCAATTTGGCATTGGTGTCTGTAATTTAAACTTTCATCAGTTGCAGATTTTTCATGGATGTTGGTTTTGTGAAGCTCTCAGTTTTTGTGGAAACAGGGTCTTCAAGGTGAATATTCTCTTTGTCAGCAGTAGTTCTGTATTGTTTGGACACAATCCTTGTAGTGTTTGATGGTCCTTATCATTCACTTTCAGTTTTATTTTAAGAGTGGCCCCACGTTGTCTGAATTCTATGTATAATGTATAACACCGCTCACCTGTGATATCCAGTCAGCAAATCATGGTTCATGAGTGTGATTGGGGAGTGAATTCTGTTACTGGCTGTTCAATATGCATCTGCCATCACAATGTTATGAATCACTTGTTTATCAGGAGGTCTGCATGAAATGATTACTTATTTGCAGCATTTATCTCTATTGCTGATTCAGCTAAATCAAACCCCTGCAGTCATGGCTCGCATGATTTTGATTGTGTGTTTTCTGAACAGCCAGAAATGTTTATCAACAATATCATAATTACTTCAGTTTATTCAGATTTTATTTTCACTTTTGTGTTCTCAGTACTCAAGTCCTCAGCCTGTTATCAAATCCGGATGGAATCTGCAGATTTTTTCCACATTATTCTTCACTCATATTAATAAAATCTGCTGAAGGGCTTGTAGGCCCATCAGGCATTATGCTGGAGGGAGAGGTGTATAATCTTGTGCCTCAGGGACATTCAGTCTTTGTGTTTTATTTCCTTAAAGGTACTGTAAGTCCTGTTCTAGCCGTCTCACACTAACTAACACCCCCACCCTCCACAGGCTTGTCACCATACCTGAAGGCTTATAATGAATGACAGGAAGTGAGCGCCTCACAGACTCCTGATTGGCTAAACAAGAGCATCCTGTGGTCATATTCTTTGTTTGCTGTTTATAGAGCCTAGGGCTGTCGCAGACATGTGGGATTTCTCAGGACAGCTATTTCAGTGATATCTGTCAGGTTTGTAGGGAGCATGTCTGCGTGCTACTCGATAAAGCATCACTCACAGCACCTTTGAAAGCACAGACACAGGTGGTCTTTAAGCCGTGATTCTGGGTGGAATGATTTTTTCCCCCCCTACTTAAAATGCAGAGATAAGATGTAAACAATGTATATTGTCTAAATATTTGATACATTCCTTTGTAAGCTGCTGCTAAATTTGTAAATGTACTGTAAATGTCAACATTTACATTGTTACTGAGGATAAATGTTTTCAGTTTTTGAATTGCAATATAATTTTTTTAAACAGTCTTCTTTACCGTCTGCTACATTAAGCATAAGTACAAATGTAGGCCAAAATAATCAATATTTACTCAATTACTCAATAATTACTCAATAATCATTCAATTATTGAATTACAAATGTGTCACGGTTTTCACAAAAATATAAAGAAGCGCTGTTTGTAACATTAATAATAATTCAGAAATCAGCAAATCAGCATATTAGAATGATGTCTGAAAGGTCACGTGACACTCAAGACTGATGTAACGGCTGCTGAAAATATTTCACTGTTTTTAATGTATTATTGATTTATTCAATGCAGCAATGGTGAGCATACAAATAAGTCTTTCTGACTCCAAACGTTTGAATTTCCCAAAATTTGTTCTTCATTTTGGATACATTTTTCCTCCCGTTGAGCTTGTTGCAAATAATTATGCAATTTCATTTGATGCTATTTACAACAGCTTTTGTGGAGCAAACCTATGATGCTTTAAAATGCAGCTCACTGTGTTTTAGAGTAACAATGTACACTCTCAGAAATAAAGGTACAAAAGCTGTCACTGGGGCGATACCTTTTCAAAAGGTACATGTTTGTACCTAAAGGGTCCATTTTGGTACCTTAAAGGTACATATTAGTACTCAAAGTGTACATATTGGAACATAATAGGTATAAAAGTGTACTTTTTGAAAAGGTACCGCCCCAGTGACAGCTGTTGTACCTTTATTTCTGAGAGTGTACTGATTGACATTTTTCTGAATGTTAAAGCTTTTAAAGACTTGTGACTTTCCAGAAAATGTGTCTTTTAAGGATAATTGGTTTCGTGTTTCACAAGCCGAAATGACCTGATGGTGCTAGAGTTCTGAGAATCATCTGATTCAGTGTCCAGTCATCTGAAAGACTCCTCTGGGTTTAGTGTGGCGTCAGTGTGGAGCCCAATGAGCATATAAATCACATTACAGTCAGTATATGAGTTCGAGTCGTCTGGAGGATCTGAAAGTCTTCAGGGAGATGTGTCACGACTGTAAGGTAAACAATTCAGTTCAAATGAGTTACAGGAATAGTTCACCCAAATAATTAAAATGCTGTCATTATTTACCCATCATGTTGTTCTGAATCTGTACTTTCTTTCGTCTGTTGAACAAAATTTGAAGAATTTTCTGGCTGGATTTACTTTCATTAAAGTGAATGAGGGCTGAGGCTTTAAAAGTATCATAAAGTACTTCATACAACTCATATTCTATCTTCCAACTCTTCCAAAATCATATGACAGATAAGTGTGAGGAATAGATAGGAAATGTGATTTATTCTTATGTCTTGCCTTGAATATCTTGCTTGACACACAGGGAGAATGTTCAGGAAACCTGATTGCAAAATGAATATTTTCTCTTTGGTGAAATCAGTGGCACGTAAATTACACACTTGACCTTTAACCGTATAATATATTTAGAATGTTGATATCTTGACCCCTGTCCTCTGACAGATGCAGAAGCACCTGGTCACGATTCTCTCATGGGAAGAATAACTTATGTAAACAGTGTTTTGCATGTGTATTTATGTGTGTCCTTGCTCTCTATCTCACACACCTAATGGGACTCACACACATCAGGGACTGAGAGCTGATCTGTCAGCTTGATGGTCAATAAACAGAACGGTGAAGGGCCAGCGGGAGCACAGGACCTCTTTGCTTCTCGTATTATATTGTATCATAGGTCTGTACAGTATATGCTGTCTGCACAGTTCCAGAAAAGATTTATCTTAATGTGTTCTTAGATTTGCTCTCAGATAACTGCTGTTATCGACTTATTTTATATTAAATAAAATATATTTATAATACATATATAATTTAATTAAATATCGACTTAACTCAATTGGTTTAGATTTATTGTCTTATTATATGTCAACATATTCCCATTTGTCTTTCCTAACATTTGTAGGGTCCTATATATGAAATCCAGTTTTATTTTCCCCACATATTATTTTTCCACACCAAATTCTATGATTTCTTTTTTTTTTTTTATCATTCTGGATTCCTGTAAATGCTACATTTTAATCATCAAAAAGCTAATCATTTGAATTCATAAAACTTGAACAATTTGATAATTTAATACATTTTTAACAATATTTATAAAATGTGTTTTGCATTTTTTTGGAATTTGTGTTTTATGATTTAATACAATGTTTAATCTTTTAAAATTAATAATAAAAAACATTCCATTTGTGTCAAATAAAAAGCTGTACAATAGAGGTTTGTACAAGAATGAAAATATCTCTTGGTGGTGTATAGTTCTTCTTAATTTGAGAAGTATATTTTATTATATATTAGTAATATATTTCCGTCTGTTTCATCCGTATTGTCCACATTCTTAAAATAAATATAACTGAGAAAACTTAGCTGTGTTACAAACTAGTGGTCATCTCTTTCAGGCAGCTTTTGAATGAAGCAACTTTTTTCATCATTTTTAAACATCAGAAACCACCTAGCATAGATTGGACTGGAAAATGAAAACAGCCCAGATATCTTCACATGCTTCATTCATTGATTACTTCTGCTTTGTTATGTAGATGCTCAATAGAAGAACAGAGTGAGAGTTTCGCTGAAAATTCTGACAGGCGTCTGTGATTTTGTTCAGATAGTGTTTTTGTATAGACCTGTCATCCAATATTTTAGATAAGGCATTTTCTTTGCTTCTGATTTAAATCTTTTTATTCCAGTCTGAGAACAAAAGCATATCTTTCTAGCTTTCGTTCTTTGACTTTCTTTTCTGTGAAAAGGTGTTACAAGAACTCTAATAAAGCACCTTTGATGTCACACCAAATCGGATACAATCAAAAGCTCAGTTTCTCAAGCTGTCTGCCGTTCTACAGGTTCTCTGGCACTGAGAGAGTGTATATTTTTGAAACAATGAGTCCAAGAGCCATGTTAAGTGAAAATAATGAGAAGAATACATCTTTTTTTTTAGTTTACGCAGCAGACCTCAGTCCTTTTTTAGAGTGCTAAATATGCACAATTCACACTGTGTTTGGTTATAAACTAGAGTGACTGCATTTTTAACCAAATTTATGGTGTCAATTTTTTACTTACAGGGGTTGCACAAAATAATGTGAACACCTGGGAAATATAAGGTGTTTTACCATTAATTCAGCTTCCAACCTTTTTACAATAGATTCATACAACTTTTAGATAGTGATCTAACAGAATAGCTGCCAGTTTCTTTAGAGATGTTAAACAAGAAATCTGCTTCTGACTCTTCTGTCCAAAACTGTCAATAGTGGTTTGATAATATTCTAGTCAGGTGATTTGTCTGGCCAGGGCAAATGTTGAAGTTCATCTTGGTGCTCCAACTGTCCAGGTTTTATGATCATGACACTATTATTTACGCATTTTGGCCAATCCCACCCCTCTCTCTTGCTCTCTCTCTCTCTCTCTCTCTCTATCTCTCCCACTTTTCATCTACACTGGCCTATAACAAACAAATCTTATAATATGAATAATAATAATAATAAAACCTTTCGTAGTGCTCGATGGTCACTGACATTCACTAATGGTTTTTACCCACTACTCTTTTTTGCAGATTAAGTCTTGCCATGCTTTGTGTCCTGTACTTTAACTTTGTGCATTTCAACTTTACATTCTCCTTACTATAAATATAAATTTAAATATATGCAGGCTATGTTTTTCTTTTGACATAATGCATGTTCAGATATTCATACAACTAAATATTCTGGGGGGTCATGAACATTTTGTAAAAATGATCTAAAATGCTGGCAGTGGCTGCAACATTAAAATAAATAAATAAATAAAACATAAGGAAGAGAGCTCAGAGCTCAGCTTGATATTGCACATACTGTAGCCATAATGGCAAACAACACTGAAAGACAGAAGTTTGAGACTTTTATTGTGTTAAAAGAAAATATACTGTATTACCAGAGCAAAACCTATATCTTCAGAAGAAATGGTGAGAATAGAAATGAATACAAAACTTCACGGAATAATTTAATGTTTCTGTCATAGACTTTTGTCAGGCACTCCGAATAAAAGGGGAAATATTAAGTGTTTTCTCTAAATCCTTGCCATATTGAATATTTCATTCTGTACTGCATTACAGATGTCGTCTCTCCAAAGAGTTTCGTGTTTTCCCCATCTCTGTGTGTGTGCATGTGCTGACGAAGGCCTTGTAAAAACTAATGTTGCAATTTCACTGACCAGCAGGATTTTTCGGTTTGTTTTGTGTGAAGGAAAGAGATGCAGATGTATTTTCCCCACCCAATCTGCAAAGTAATAACACTGTCTCTGCAATTTGCTAAATTTAAAACTGCGACAAAACCCAGCCTACATTTACACTAGAGGTCAATCTGACCTCCTATTTCCTGCTTCAGACTGTAAATCATATTAATGAGAACAAGGTTAATGTTTTCAAATGAAACCGTCTGATTGAGAAGTTGTCTTTCTGAATGTTCTGCAGTTGCTGATGTATAGAGCTGTTCAGAATGAGTTCTTCACATGAATACCCAAAGCTCAGCTTCACTTTTGCTACTGCTACTGAGCTTCTCTGTGGAGCACAATATCTTTCATGCAAAAGACATGTTTACAAACCCTCTAATCAAAAGTGAAGGCATTTATACGCCTGCATGAAAATCCATAATTTGCTGACTTCAAAGATCAAGCTTGTTTTCACAGTGGAATATGGCTAAATTCTCTCTCTGTCTCTCTCTTTCTTTCTCTCTCTCTCTCCTCTCTCTCCTTCCTCCACTTCTTAACATCCTCAAGTTTTTTTTTTTTTTTTTGTATTAAACAAGGCTGGAGTCATTCCAAAGCCATATAGGCCTTAAACATTTGTCAGTAAATTTCTCTCATTAGCTGTGATTTAGATTTATGGAATTTTTTTTTCAATGAGGGTCTGCTCACTATTGGCAGTCCATCAAAACCTTATTTTGATTGCTGAGTATAGCGATTTTACACAAACTCCTGCTCTCTTAACAGTCCTGATTAGCCTGTCGAATGCCTTATTATTTTTAAAGTATTGATCATCTCCCTCACTCTCTCTTTCACTACCTCTGCAGTCTCATTCCCTACTCAGCTCATACTTTGTATCAAATAATGCTTAAAAAAGAGAGAAAGAAAACTGGAAGTGGCCAAGTTTTATACAACCCTGTTCAAAATATTTATTTGTTTAGATATTGATACTTAGCAGGGATTCCAAAAATCAGTAATACAATTATAATATTCAAATTCTGTTATTTTGAACTTTATATCATAAAAAGAATCCTGAAAAAACAACAACAACAACAACAAAAAAACATGGTTTCCACTAAAATATTAAGCAGCACAACTGTTTTCAACGTTGATAATAATAAGAAATGTTTCTTCATCAGCAAATCAGCATTTTAGAATGATTTCTGAAAGATCACGTGACACTGAAGACTGGAGCTTTGCCATCACAGGAATAAATTAAAATGTATTAAAATATATATTTTTTTAAATCAAATAAATGTTTATTTATAAATTAGATATAATATTGTGAAATAAAATTTAATAAGGAATCATTAAGATTCTGCACTATTTCTAGATCGTTAATCAAATTAAAATGGGTTATTGTTATTTTCTGTACAGATAATGTACTGTAATTTGTAATCAAAATGTATTCAGAAAATTCTAAAATTATTTTCACTTGTGGTCTCAGACTTCTGAAAGTAAATATGCTCTCACTGAAACCTTTTGTTTGCTAAAACTTATTCATTCGTTCATTTCACCGAAAAGAAAGGCAAGCAAACACAATTTAGGACAATTAGATTAGAATCGATTAGAATTAGACTACAGATCTACAGACTGATTCCTAAGAAAACCCTTTGCTCACAGAGATCTGTGATATGAGCTTGTTTGAGATTTCGTTATTTCTATAAGTGGAGTCATCGATCAGGGTTTTGACATTATCATCTGTAAGCACTTTCTAATAATGCAGCTCCTTTCATTTCTCAACCAGTCAGCAGCTTCAACATCTGTTCCTGAAATCTCCTCAATTCCACTCTCCCCCCCACTCCCACCCCAAAAAAAATTACCAACAAACTTGCTTCCTTCTTAGAAACATTTAGAGGTTAGTGCTGGTGAAGCGTTGATTTATCAATCAGTATTGTTTTGGCAGTCATTAGAGGCCTCACAGACCAGTTTCATACTCACCGAACATCACACAGTGAAGCCTGCAGGGATGCATGGCTGATGAATAGTTAGCACAAAAGCTTTTGCAGCGTATGCCAGCTCACTTTTCTTTTTCTTTTTTTTTTTTTTAAAGTTTATATTGTCTCCTGTTCTGGACTCATGGGCTGATCGGGTGATTTTGCATGTGTTTGCCTCCAAATAAGGCCTTTGAAACTGACCACAGGCCATTTTAATCATTATTAACAAAGTTTTTCAGTAATCTACTGAATACAGTTAAGCTTTGTCTACTGTTCATCTGACGTGACTGTTAGATTGCATTTCATTAATTGTGGTTCCATTCCCTTTGAGGTTATTGTTATAGCAAGCTTTTTATAGCTAGCCATTTTTTAATTTAATTTTTTCTTTGTGTTTAGGCCACATTTATTTGCTCAGCTTGTTCAGTGAGTCCCACTGGAGTGTTTGGCTTTCATAATGCTCATAATAAAACAGATCATGTGGGCACTGGTAGTTGGACATTATATGTATACTGTGACACTTCCCATAATACTGACTCCTAAGGATGAATGACTTATTTTATAGTTTCCTCATTTGTATGCTACTTTATATGAAAGCATGCAGAAATATAAATGTAATTGGATTGTTGATTGGCTGAATGGTCTCTGTCTGTGGTGCTGATCAGCCTAATTTCTTTGCGTAACAGAATCGGCGCTGTCCATGGTACTGAACATTGCATGACAACTGTAAAGAAAGCAATGACATGCTGTTTTTTCCAACGGTTTCATACTTTCATTCATTTCAGAGAGTCATATGAAAGAAAATGTACTTTAATTCAGTTGATATGTGAAAGTGTCTTTATATTATCGGGATACACACCTTTGGAACCATGCTATAGGAGAATTATAATTCTCATAAATGCCATAATCGATGAAGCATTCAAGAATGCTGGGCTTTTAATGTTAAATATGAGTGCTCTATGAATTGGTTTTTATCAGCTTCAGTGGCACTCAGATCCTGCTAGAAGAGCCTTTCACTTCTGTTAAAAGAGATGATCATACTCATTTTGTTCAGCATTTTAGACTGTATTTGTTGAAAAAGGTTTGTGTTTCTTTTTTGCTCTCTGTGGTAAGCTTTGAGAGAACAAGATTTTGACCAAATTGGCCTTTGCAGAGGATAATTCTTGCCTTAAATCTCATTTGGAAAAAATACAACTTTCAAACTATAGTTTACTCAAAATAAAGTAGATGTAAATTTGTGGCTTGTTAAATATTCTAGTGTGATGATTGTTACTGAGAATAATGAAGTCTACATAAGAGTTTTGTGTTTGTAGTTTAGAATTTGAGGGTGTGCATTTTTAACATTTCAAAGCTTTGTGTTTTAGGCAAATTTCCAGACTGCCTAGAATGCAATATGGTGCTATTGGATGCTCGATCTCATGGCAATTCGTGCATATTTTACGAGGTGGCTAATTCGTATGAATGACCTACATCTAACCCCGCCCCTAAACCTACTGGTCACTGGGGTTTAGACAGATCGTACGAGTGAGGTTGTACGAATTCGTATGAATTAGCCACCACGTAAAACATACGTACAAACAGGTCATGAGATAGCTTTGGATGTGGAGTGGCAGGTTAGTTTTTGTAGTTCATTTCAGATTTTTGACCGAAGGGAAGGTTATGAGAGAGAATTATTAATTTATAATTTATTTACATAGTAAATTGTGTGTGTGTCCTTGTTTATGCTACATTGAGGGGACCAAATGTCCCCACAAGGATAGTAAAACCAGTAAACGTTGACCTTATGGGGACATTTTTTAGGTCCCCATGAGGAAGCTTAAAAATCATACAGAGTGAGTTTTTTTGAGAAAGTAAAAATGTAGAAAATGTCCTGTAAGGGGTAGGTTTAGGACAATAGCACATACAGTAAGTACAGTATAAAAACCATTACACCTATGGAAAGTCCCCACAAGGATAGCAAACCAGACGTGTGTGCGCACGCACATGTGACAAAACAAGGCTAGAGACAACAGGTAAGTGACAAACTGGATGGTTTATTGAAGGGGAATCAGGAAACTGGAACGGGAGAGGCAAGGGCAGGTGAGTGAGCAAAACAATGAAAGGATTCAGAGTGCTTAGCTGTGATCTTGATGGCGTGTTTCTCTTGCAGGTGAATAGAGGATCTTGGAGTGGGAACAAAGGAGTCGTTGGAGGATCGGCAGAGAGAGTCAAAGGGTAAGTCTTTCAGGTAGGCAGGTCATTAGAGAGTCCAGAGCAGTCCGTGTAGGTGAACGGTAGACCGGACAATGAGAGGTTGGGATGTGTGTGTGTTTATAGTATGGCTTGATTGGTGACAGCAGGTGCGGGTGATCAGTACTCAGGTGACTGTGAGCGAGTGATTGTCCTGGATGGTGACTGTGGTGATTGTGACGAATCCCTGACAGTGTGTGTATGTATATGTATATCTATATATATATATATATGCACACAATATTATTTCCAATATAATTATTTAAATGAATGATTATTATTAAACAATGGTTGGTGCACAAAAAAAAAATTGATTCAGAAAAAAAAAATTCACATCGTTTTGGAGGAATAAACTTTTAAATGGCTTACTTATAGTTGTCTCTGCATATTAAGCAGGAACAGTACCGTTTCTAGGCATAGGCAAGCTAGGCAGTCGCCTAGAGCGCCACCAGTTGGAGGGGGTGCAAATGAGCGCACGTACTGCCACTACATTTTAACAGGGTTGTGATCAATAGTGGCACTGACACCCTGAAATATGATTGACGCCCCCACTGGATTCCCCAACATCATTGGGCTAGAGGACTGTCATTCTGATGATGCCTGTATGCCATTGGATCAGAGCACTGTCAATTGCTGCCTTTGATTGTTGATGCAAAGTTTGCATTTGGATTTGGAGCGCTCAACAATGCCATTAGATCAATGGGTTCTGTCAGTGTTTTGGCAAGGTAAGGCTTTTTTTTTTTTGCCATGCAAGTTCAAAGGCCAATTTAAAATATTGGTACATAAAAAGAGCACAAAATCAGTATTTTGTTTAGGTAGTATTTGTGACAGTCGAGAAATCATGTTTCATGTGAAACTGGTCTAAAAGGTGTGCGTTTTTGCGCCAATGTATTGTTAAAGGTTCAGTGTGTTTGACTGAAGAAATAATGCAGTAACTGACACAACAACAACAAAACAATTGAACAAAAAAACAGATAAAGTCAAAAAGTTGCCGCTGATCCAAATCCAAATGTAATAAAATTAATTTATGTGTGATGACAATTTCTTAGCAACTAGGGATTGTAGCATCCAGTGCTATAATGGTATCACAGATAATAAACTGTGCAAAATGTTTTATCTTAACAGTCAAATTACAAATAGGTCTAATGCGTTCAGATTTGTGGAACTCACAATGCGCTGAATTTCCACAAATTACTGTCGTTACTATGGCAACCAATTTGAATGTGACAAGAAACTGATGTCGGAAAAAGAAATTATATATATATATATATATATATATATATATATATATATATATATATATATATATATATATATATATATATATATATATATATATATATATATATATAAACCTATATACAAATATAATTTGTAAATGTATCAATGTTGTTATTTAAGATTTGAGTGTTTACACAATCAGCTAATAGGGATTTCACCTAGGGCGTCAAAATGGTTAGAAACGGCTCTGAGCAGGAATATGAGAATATGATAAAGTATTTATACATCAAAAAGACTGCTTCACCTAAAATTTTATTCACAGAAGACTTCTTTATAATATTAACTGTCAGAGTTGTTTAATTTTACCCATGTTCAATTTCTTGACATGGGTATGAAACAGGGATAAGATAAAAGGAATGGGTTCAAAACATGACCCAGGTCATACTCAAACTTGACTCCCTGTGAACCAAGAGATCTTATACAGTAGGTTACGAACATACAGCTCAGAGTTCTGATATCTAAAATAGTTTTCATTTCATTTTTCTTTAACTTTAGTTTTGTGGGCTGTCATGAACAGTCAGAGGAGTCCTGACAGTCTAGAGTTGAAAATCTGTCGAGAGCAGCACACTTGAGGACAGAAAATTTGAGGACAGGCCATCATAATTTAGTTTTAGACGCTGCTGAATATTTATTGAATATCTGATTACAGTGCTGTTGATGACTGTTGCACTTTTATGGAGAAGTTTGGAATGTTTTAACCCCTGTGCTGTGCTGAAAAAAAAAAAAAAAACTTTTACCTAATTTGGTGTTGCCGTCAAAAATGACCAGCCTTCTAAAAATTGCTTGTAAATCTCTACAATGCTATATTTTGACCAAATCTTAAGCCTGGAATACACTACACAACTTTTAAAATCTGAACAGATTTTTAAAATACTAGGCATCATACACTTGCCGACTTTGTAAATAGTGACAAAGGAAAACTGGGCATCACACACTACACGACTGAAGATCATACACTACCAGACTTTAAAGTTGTTCCGATCACAACAAACTCACACAGAAACGTGCGCCTTGTTGCTAGGAGACACATGACAAATGAAAACATACGTGTTCTAAAATCGGCTGAAAATATCAAACATGTTTGGAATCCTCCGGCTGGATAGAATCAAAGTCTGTGACCATCATACACTACTCGATTTTTTGTGGAATCTGTCAGCTGTAATCTGCAGACTGGCTCCGACTTTCCTCAATTTGTTCAGACTGTAAAATCAGGGGAATATTTGGGCAAAAATCACGTAGTGTATTCCAGGCTTTAGATTCAATGGTTTTGGCAACTTGTTTTCTTTTAATTAACACAGGTTTTGTATTTCTTTTAGGAACTGATTGATCGAAGGCCCCATTAATTTGAGTTTATGCACCTTCGTTTTTGAGTGATTATTTGTGTATCATTTTGGCAATGTTCAATTAACTGAGGTTCAGATGAGGCCTATGATCAGTCATGTCCAAAAACAAATACAAAACCTGTGCTAATTGAAAGAAAACAAGTTTATAACAAGATTGAATCCAACATTTGGCAATAATATAGGGTAAGAAATTTATAAGCAATTTTTTTGTAGGCCGGTCATTTTTTACTTTTGACTGACTTGATTAATTCATTAATTAATTAAAAAAATATAATAAAAATAAATAAATACATACATTTTTTAAATAAGTTGTCACATCCTGTGTGAGCAAAGCATGTAAAATTGTACCGTCTGTAGGTCTTAGTTCAATGCAATAAGATTAACTAGCATTTTCAAGAAAATGAAAATCCTCTCCATATCAAAATGACCAGAAAAACAACAAGAGGGTTAAACTGGCATCACATCAACGAAATGATGTCCTGAATTGCAAACACAATGTCTCTATTGGCTTTTAATATGTCTAGACATGTCTAGATGTGAAAGTGGCACTGATAGTTGAACATGTCATGGGATGATGCCTAATAAGCAACATCTTAAAAGACTTTCATGTTGTCCACGTTTTTGTTTTGTGGTCATGGAAATATGGACGCTATTTATTTGTAAATGCTTGCCCATTGTTGCATGTTCAGAGCAAAATAATGGCTCTTCCTGAGACATGATTGCATGTACAAGAGAAACCTCTGAAAGGCATTGACAGGTTGTAAACGATGCAGTTTTGAAATTGACATGTTTGAGAAAGATTACAGGCGTTTATGCTGCCACACTTCAAACTCAATACACACCCTGTTATCAAGGTGAGTGTGTGAAAGAAGGACAGCTTGATATTGATGTGATATGTGAAGATTTGCTCCAATCTCTTCGTTCAGCCAATCACCGTCTTGTCCTTCTCTGGTTCAAAGCAGAGGGTGGCCTGTCATCATATGGAATTTTTTTATGAAGTTTTTCATTTGGAGAGGTTTATTTCATAATGACAGTGTATGTGCAGTGTATTTACTGAACGCCTCTAGGTGTTGACATGTGAGCGACAGGATGTATAACTGCAGTCCATATGGCCGTGATTTAACGTCTATGGATGAACGAGAAAACAAATTACGTCTCGAGAGATATCTTCATACTCAAAGACACACTCTTGAGATTGTGTGTGGTGCATTAGGGTAAGCAGCTGCACTGGATGCTTGTATAATTAGACACTAAGATACATATATTCAGGCACTCTAATGCACACATGCATACTGTAAGTGACTCAGTGAGAAGAAGCACTCATTTTCTTTTTCCGGTCTCGGTGAGCTATTGATCTCCAGAGGCATATTGTTTCTTTTTTGTGAGCTGCTGGAGATAAATTATTTCTATTTTCTGAGTCCTAGATTCTGTTGAGATTTGATTTGAGCCAGCGGCTGCTCCCAGCAGCCAACGCTTGTTTCAGTTCAAATGAAAGCGTGTCACTGAATGTAGATGATGATGGTGATGCATTGTTATTTACATTTCATTTAACGAGTAGGAGTTTTCCTGAAAAGAAAAGTTATTGGCAGCAGAAGTTTAGATTTGTATATGCATGTTTTACTTGGAAAGGTTATACTTACTTTTATAAATCTGAAAGAATATGCTTCCTCTTTGGAAATTATTTTAATGGATTCTCTTCTTTAGCCACAATAGTCAAAACTACTTTAGTGTAGAAAAATAATTTGTTTAAAGTAAATGTTTTAAGTAACAATAAATACCCAGATGGCCTTCCATTAAGTGCAGTGGTGTTATTCATTTTCTTTTTCAGTATTAGTTTTGTATTTTCTATCAAGCTGCAAGTTGTCAGCTTTTGCTTGTAGATTCAATATTTGGACCCCAAAAGGCGTCTTTCTCCATTGAGAGACAAAAAAAAAACTGTTGTGTATTCTGGTGAATTATATTATATTATATTATATTATTAATCGCATCCAAAATAATAAAAAAAATTGTTTACATAATATACCGTATGTGTGTATATTGTGTATATTTATTATGTATATATAAATATACACACATTCATGTATATATTTAAGAAAAATGTTAAGTTTATATATTAAATATATTCATATATGATATAAATTACATGAATATGAATATATACATGTAAATATTTTCAACATATATGCCGTATGTGTGTGTATTTATATATACAAAATAAATATACACAATACACACACATATTATGTAAACAAAAATGTTTATTTTGGATGCGATTAATCATTTGACAGCACTAATTATATTATATTATATTATATTATATTATATTATATTATATTATATTATATTATATTATATTATATTATATTATATTATATTATATTATTATATTATATTATATTATATTATATTATGTTTAAACGTTTGGGGTCAGTAAGATATTTTTAGAGACAAATGAACATTTTTACTCACATTAAATTGGTACAAATTGACAGTAAATGCATTTAAAATGTTTCAAATAAATTATGTTCTTTCTATTTATCCTGAAAAAAGTATCATGGTTTCCAGATATATGTTACACAACTGTTTTCAACATTGATAACAATAAAATGTGTCTTGCAGCAAATGAGCATACTTGAATGATTTTTAGAGGATCTTGTGACATTGAAGACTAGAGTAACAGAACAGTTATTTTAAACTATCCTAAATAGAACAGTTATAGTAAATTGAAATAATGTTTAATGATATTATTGTTTTTACTGCATTTTTGATGAAATAAATGCAACCTGGTTGAGCATAAGAGACTCAAAATCTTCAAAAACAAAAACATCTTAATCTTGTATCTAATAAATTGTGTGTGTGTGTGTGTGTGTGTGTGTACCTTATTTTCATGAGGATTTAACTGTAGGATTTTTTTCTAGTGTGATTTATGTCAGTGTATGTTTCTCATTTGCATTGGCGAACTGAAGGAAAGTTGAGTAAGGAACAGAGCAGCATATCACTTGGGCAAAGATGTGAAGGGTAGATCCTAGGTGGCTGTCAGCAGCACGGCGCCTGCCTCTTCCCCTGATGACTAAATAACCAATTTATCTGAGTGCAGCAGCCCAATTATACTTGTCCTGAAAACTTCTGTGAATGTTAGTGCGCATGTGTTTGTGTGTATTTACATGTTCCCAGCATGCTGTGTTTAATAACGCTGACCTCCACAACTGTGTGTGTCGGTGTTCAGCTGCTCCTGTGTGTCTGCACATGCACTTCTCATGTATGTTATGGTAAAGAACATTTACATGGTTCACATTTAACACATACATATATTGTCCAGATGCATTAGAAATGTTGTTGAACTTGCTTCAGCTTAATAATAGTGAGTAAAAGCATGCTACATCTCAGATTAATCTCTGATCTACATCAGAGAAATTTGCTGTAAATATTATTTTAACAATTAATGAACCAACAATCATTTATTATTATTATTAATAGTAATAATAAAAATATAATAATGTGTTTATACACACACACACACACACACACATACACACACACACACGCACACACACACACACACGCACACACACACGCACGCACGCACACACACACACACACGCACGCACGCACACACACTATTTACTTTGAAATTTTATAACATTAATTAGATGGTATTCCATATGATTTAAAAGACATTAATTTTATAATTATACAGTTGCTTTTTATTATTTATATACATAGATACATACATAGATGCATAAAGCAATTTTGTTGGGTCTCAGGCACCAAATAAAAGATCCAACTCCTTTCTGTCAACGGAATTACTTTGGTTTCTAAGCTTGCTTTTTGTTTCAATGCCAAGAAAAATTCTCTTTGATACAAGGAACTGACGTTCACAAGTAAAATCAATTTTGAGCCTGGTCAGTTATTATTAGGCCTAAATTTAGAGCAATAAACTGTGGAGGGTTTGACTTGCCATTGTGTTTCACACTTCCTCTAAACTCCATTTCACATGACGGCGTCAGAGCGTCAATACACCTCTCAGTTCAAGTGTTATAGCATTATTCACTGCTTTGACCTCCACAGGAAAAGCATTACTGATGGTGCTATGGAAGGTGTTTTTTTTTTTTTTTTTTTTTTTTTGAGGTTGCTATGTAGCAAGAATGCAGGAAGTGGACAAAGTGGATCGAAAATTGTTAAAGGAAATGAAAAAGGAAACATGTATTTGATATTAGAACAAACAAAAATCCTGGCTATTGATTTGTGACATGGCAGAAGGAAAACAAAAACTTGTTAAAGCCCCCCCCCCCCCCCCCCCCCCCCTCCACGAATGTCATAATATCCCTTTGACCTTGACATATGACCTGATATATCTAGAGACAGGATCAGCCTTTCTTCCATCTTAATTTGAATTTGTTGTGTGCACTGGGGAATATGGACACAAATTCTGTAAAAAGGCCTTAAGAATCTTGCTTATAGTTTGGAATTCTGCTTCATTTTCACTGTAGAGAAATGAATTGTTAATATATAAACCTTTCTAGACAGACCAACCCTGAACTCTGGAGATTAAGTGATGTTATACGCTGCTTTAGGAGAGTCCAGCTTCATTTTTTAATGATGTTTAATTGCCTTATTCCTGGTGAAGAATTAAGCTCAGCACTCTCATGACACATTGCAAATGATGTAATCGATCCATACACTCTCAAACAACTTGTATATTTGCATCAGTGTTATTTCAGTATTATTTATACTGTATATTTTTATAGTAGTATATATAGTCGTATAGTAGTAATTATAGTATTATATTTTTATGTTTTCAGTTTTTATTTGAGTTCAGTAATTTTAAGTGCCTTCGTAATTTTTTTTTTTTTAAGTCATTCATAAAATAAGTACACAGTTTTGTACCTTTTTCAGATTTTCAAATACTTTTTTTGTAATGTTGTGACTGATCCTGGATCTGGTTGGAGTTTGGTTCATGTTTTGTTCAAGAACTCTTTATTGAGCAATGCTTTTTAATTCCCTATGGAGAAAATGAATAGGAGAAATATTTTCGGAAGCAAGCCATTGAGAGGTTGCGGAACATGAGAAACAGTCCGTGTGTTGTGTGCATAGACGTCTGTGGTTTTAGAGCGTGTGGTACAAACTGCTCCTCGCAGTCTCAGACACTTTGATGTTAATGTCTCAGGCACAATTAAAGTGCTTGCCACAAGAATAGAGCGACTCAAATCAAACAGTGCTGCGTCTCAGGATCCGCCGGCTCCCTGTGGGTGCGGTGCGATCCTGTGAACTCCACAGTTTTACCTCCCTCAGCACTTGCCGTCATTTTTTGATGTTGACAGCTGTGATTAAATGAACTTGCTGAGGGTCCATTAGCGTAGTGCAGGAATTCAGCACATTTTCTGTGACAATGAAGATGAGGTTCAGGTTCTGCTCATGAGTTCCGCTGTTTCTTTAATAAATGCTCTTGTTTAGAGTGCCAAAAACAATATTCATACCTTGGGAAACTGACCTCTTCACAGATCTACGGCTGCTACTACAGACAGTGAGCCTCACAAAACCACTACAAAGAGCCGGAGCCATGCATGCAGCATGCTTTCTAGCATTCAAAGAAAGCACAAAGGAGAACAACAGAGCGCAGGGGGATTGAGATGTTTTGAAGTTTAATTACTTTTATCTAAATCCATAAGTCTGCATGTGTATATAAACCAAGAATGTAAAAATATTGCAAATGAAATACAAAAACGTGTTCTGTCTTAAGGTCTTAAGTCAGACTTTTGTATAATGGATTATTATTAATTTGATTAAAATTATTTGGATGCAATAATAATGCATTTAATTTAATATTAATATAATGTTAGAATATTATAATAGTATAAAATAATTAATATATAGTAATGCATGTTAAGTTAAAGCAGAATATAATAATAATAATAATAATAATAATACAAAAAAATATTCATACTAAACTATTAATGGTAATATTATTAAAGTACACATTAAATAATAAAGGCAAATTAATACTTATCAGCAATTAAGTAAATAAATAAGTAAGTAAATAAATAAATATATACATATCTCTTAAGACAGAATCTCATAATGGTAATACTTTATATGTTTGAAATTTCAGTCCTATTTTTTTTTTTTTAATAAAGAAGAGCTCTTGCTGTGTGTGAGTGTGTTTTTCATGTTCCCTGATGAGAGAGGCTTGTTTGGGGTTCTTAGCTGTACTACACCAACAACAAAAAGAGTGTGTCAAATCCGATAGGAACATAGACCCAGTGCTGCGGCTGCACTGCATGATGGGATACGGGTTAGAAAGAGCTCACAGAATAAAAAGTTTGAAAACAGACATCAAGTGGAAACAGAGTCAGCAGGACATAGCGAAAGGCGGGGAAAATCTTCCACAGAGAGAAATTCAAATAACAAAGAATAATACATATAAAAACACAAATTGCTTGTCACTCTGTTGCGAATCTCACAACAGCCTAATAAAATATAGTTAGGGAAGTTTTTTTTATTTTTTATTTAATATAATCTAGCATTAAAGGGCCCATGTTGTGATCATTTACATGTTTATAATTTTGTTAAGGGGGTCTGTTAGAAAACATTTTCTTAGCATTTTTATTGTTGCAACATTTATTTTAGTTGCAACAGCATTTTATTTATTTTCATCTTGCCTGAATGCTCTCTCTCCATCCAAAATAGAATACTTTGCTACTATATAGTTTCCAAAAAACAGTAAGCCAAAAGAGTAGTATATCTGAATTCATATATTTGAAAAACAACATGCTAAAAGTACCTGGATGACCTACTACTTCTTAGATTCTAAAGTACGCATTCAGTGGACCACATGAGGCCACGGGAGATAATTTATGAATGGCAGTGAAGGGATGCAACTGACACTGGTGGTAGGTCATATCATGTGACAGTAACAACATATCACATGTAGTATGTTTAAATTTTATTCATACTACTCATATTCACACTCCATAGAATGTACTTTGTAACTGTCGTGAAGTAAGTGCAAAGTTTAAAAGTAAGCTTCCAAAAAGCCCACTCTGCTCTGATTGGTCAGCTGGCCCCAGTCTACAATGTAATGTAAAATAAAATAAAAAAAGCATTGTAGGTCCCCTTTAACAAAACTACAATGACATTATCTGAAATAGTTACTGCACAAAGTCAACTTCAGAGTGAAATCTGCATTAGTGCACAAAGAATTGTCTCTCCCTTGACTATTTGCTGTTTTTGCAACTCAGCTTGTCCACAAATGCAGTCTGCTGGCGGTACTATATAAAGGAAAGGTCTGTTGTGCTAGTCTCTGACTTCTTCAAAGTAGTACTAATTGATGATATTTGGTTTCACTCCAGTTTTTGTTTTATGGTGTTTTGTGGCCTTTTTTGGAGCTTTACAGCCACTGCCACCATGAGTAATCATGCTGATATGTTTGAGGTTGTACTTATGGTGTAATTGATTTATTTGTGGCTAATCTCCTGATTCTGCCGTCCATGTGAAGTTAATCCTGTTGTTATCCCTTGCTGCCACGATTTTTACATTTATTTGTTTAGTAGATGCTTTTATCCAAATTGACTTACAGATGACGAAAACAACAACAAAGGTGATTCATCCTAGAAAGACTAACATTAGAAGTGCTGTTATGAACTGCTCAGAAACATGAATGAACTGGCTGTAAAGAGCTGTGATTTATTCTTGTGATGTAAAGCTGAATTTTCAGCATCATTACTCCATTCTTAAGTGTCACATGTCCTTCAGAAATCCTTTTAATATGCTGATTTGCTGCTCAAGAAACATTGTTTCTTATTATCACTGTTGAAAATAGTTGCCTAATAGTTTTTTTTTTGGTAACAGTATAGCCTTCACTGATACAAGGCCCTTACTGACATGTTTTATTAATTTAATGCATCCTTGCTAAACAAAAATATTAATTTCTTTAAAATAAATTGAACCTTTAATGTATATCAGTTAGATAACACATCAAGCAATAGTTTATACAGCATTATAGAGTGAATATACTGTATTGTGCATTTAGTGGGGAGTTGTATATTGTGGGTTATTTTGTGCATGCATCCATGCTGTTTTTTTTTAAGTCTAGTTCCTGTTCAAATGAGAATAAGGTAGTTTTTTTGTTAAAAGAGTACGTGCATTAACTGGTGTGAATCAAGTGCTCTGATGAAGTTATTCCAGGCTCTTCAGATGGAGATGGAAATATCCTTCCATCTCTGACTTACAGTGAAAGTGAAGGTTTGAGAAAGTGGTTTTGTGGCTTTTGTGCAGGTGCCACAAGGTTCCACTGACTCAGTGACTTCTGCAGGGAATATGCATTTATAAATGCGTACTGAACTTTATGCACCCAGCAACCGACAGCCGGTGGAGTGAGAACAATAAAAGTGTGACCTGGATTCTCTTGAGCTTTTAAAAAGACAGATCACACCACCTTGTTCTGGGTAATATGCAGATGCACATGCATGAAGACTAGCAAAATGAACATTATAGTATAGTCTAGGCTAGAAATGACCAGAGCCTGAACAAGCTTTGTGCATGGTTGGATAATAAAGGCAGTATTTCTCATGATACTGAATTTCTCATGATAAAATCCTCATGATTTTATCCCCCTAAGCTTACTTTACAGAAGAAAAATCATATTAAATAAATATTCATAAGCACACAGACACCTCTGCAACTTTGATGCACTCAAGAGCAATAAGTGCTCACATGTCATTGAATCACTGTCATTCGGCATTTGCAGCCAGATTTTTCGTTCCACATCACTGTTGTTTTTTTGTTTGTTTTTTTCTCATATTTGTCTGTCTCTAAATATAAGTCTAAGTGTTTTGGGAATTCAGCTTCAAAGATCTGTGTTCATCCAGGGAGAGTGATTCACATGAGATATCTGGATTTGAGACATTAGTGAATAAAACAAACTAATCTACTTTCAGCAGATGATTTAAAATGGCAGTTTCTGGTAATTTTAAGGCTGTGCTGTTCTAAAAACAAAGTACTAAAAAGTTTACAATGTTATGATATTGTTATTAGTAATATATAAAAGATTTGGAATATAGTGCTGTATGGACCACTTTTATGAAACATTTTAAGAAATAAATAAATCACCCAAAAATCGCAATTTGCTGAAAACCTACTCACTCTCAGGCCATCCAAGACGTAGGTGAGTTTGTTTCTTCATCAGAACAGATTTGGAGAAATTTAGCATTACATCACTTGCTCGCCAATGGATCCTCTGCACAGAATGGGTGCCATCAGAATGATAGTACAAACTATATGGTAAAAACCTCAAAATAATCCACAGGACTCCAGTCCATCAATTAAAATCTTGTATAGCGGAAACTGTGCGTTTGTAAGGCATTTTTAACTTCAAATTGTTTTTTCTAACTGGAATACAAATCCTCTATCTATAAAATTGCTTTCTCCAATACAGAAATCATCTTGTCTGAATCAGGAGAGAAATGTGTTCTAAACAAATATGTGATGATATAAAGATTTTAATGTAAGAGGACAACAGAGGATGGACTTTTAATGGAGGAAGTATTATCAAGGGTTATTGACTCTTAACCAGAAGCAATGGTTTAAAGTTAAAATGCCTTAATGCTTAAATTTTCATTTTTGGGTGAAGGTGCTTTGCATTCTTCAAGCAAAAAAGCTCCAGGGTTACACTTTATTTTGATAGTACACTTTAGACATTCTACTAACTATAAGTAACTTTGTAACTACATGTCAACTAATTCTCATTCATTTGCAACTACATGTCTACTAACTCTCAGTAGGGTAGGTTTAGGGTTAGTAGAATAAGTTGACATACTTGCAAAGTTTCTCATACGCAGTATTTTGTATGTTGTGAAAATAAAGTGTTAGAAGATATTAAGCAGACAGTCTACTAATACTCTAATGACTGCTAGCTGACATGTAGTTGCAAAGTTACTTACTGTTAGCAGAATGTCTGAAGTGGACCATCGAATTAAAGTGTTACCAGCTCCAGTACATGGCACAGTTATATGTGGCGGATATGCTCCTAATGACACGTTTTAAATATTAATAAAAATTTTGCATGTGAAATGGAAACAATCCTGAATTAGACAGAAATGACTGATAAGCGCTAATATGGTTCATAATATGTTATGTGTGATTGTAAATGTTCTTTAATAATTTCTCCTCTGAAACACGTTTCAGAGATATTAACCTCAAACAAACGGATTTTTAATGGCTCATTAATGTGAATGTGTAGCGGCACTAATCTCTGCATTCAAATTCAAGCCTTGAGCTTCTTGTTCTGTTTCAGAAAGAGTCAGTAGATTTCTGGGCATTATATGGGACCTCTGTGTGTCACCATCCATCCTGCGACAGGATGTTTCTATTGTTCTCTGGTGAAAGCTTCATTTAACTGATTCATTCAACAACCTTTACATAGAGTTCTTAAAAGCACAATGGCCCATTTATTTAAAAAAAGACTAAAAAGAGTAATTTTTAAAAATTAATAAATGAATTATATATAATTTGTTTATTAATTAGATAAATATATATGTATGTATGTCTGACAGAATTTTTTTTTTTTCTTTTGAAATTTCTATTCATCAAAGAATCCTGAAAATAAATACATAACAAATAAATAAGTTCATGGTTAAAACTATTTAACAACACATTTAATAACATTCAGCATTAATATAAAACCAAATCAGCATATTAAAATGATTTCTGAATGATCATATGACTCTAAAGACTGGAATAATGGTGCTTCTCCATCACAAAAAATAAATAAAATTTATATATATATATATATATATATATATATATATATATATATATATATATATGGTAACACTTTATTTTAAGATCTCTTAACTAGTTGCTTATTAGCATGCATATTACTAAAATATTAGCCATTTCTTAGTTGTAATTAAGCATATATTAATGCCTTATTCTACATCCCTAATCCTACCCAATACCTAAACTTAACAACTACCTTACTAACTATTAATAAGCAGCAAATTAGGAATTTATAGAGGGAAAAGTCGTAGTTAATAGTGAATAAGTGTTCCCTGTTCTATAGTGTTACCATATATATATATATATATATATATAATAGTTGTTTTAAATTGTAATAATACGTAAGAACATTACTGTTTTTACACTATTTTTGATCAAATAAATGCAGCCTTGGTGAGTAAACTAACAGATGTCTTTCAAAAACATTTTACAATTTTACAGACCCCAAAATTTTGAACTGTATTGTATATATGAAAATTATAATTAATAATAATTGATATTGAGTGTTTGTATAAAGCACATATTTCCTCTTTCTTCTAATACTTAGGTATGATAGATGTTATCAGAAACATAATCAAGCAAATGCTGCCACAGACTCGCTACGTGGATGCTGCAATCAGTCAAACACAACAGGCTATTTTCTTCAGTTTGACACTGCGCACTTGTTCACCAGAGAGTCGGTGGGGAAATTGGCCTGTGTGGAGTGGTAATCCTGAAACAGCCTCATTAGCCTCTGTGGGTTTGAACAAAAGGACAGGCGCTTAAGAATCTCAGCGGTGCTGTGGAACCAACACGCGGGTGTCCAATCAGCCTGCGGCGGCGGCCCAAAATCACACTCTCACTGCTGGGTTCAAAGTGCTCTCCAGATGAAGAGAGCATGAGATATTAAAAGTCTTACGTTTTATTTGCATGTCAGAGATGACATTTAATGATAGAAAAAAGCCAAGTGCGTAAAAAACAGGATGCAGCATAGACTTTATCAAAGTCCCATCTAACACGCTGACATTTTGGGCGAGCGCAGTGGCAGGAGAGTGCATGCGGCGCTCTTCTGTGGTACTCAATCATTAACGTGCTCCTCCTGTAAAGGTAACAGCTCAGCAGTTGCTGCACTGGCCTTATTACAGCACAGAAGCAGACTTGGACATGTAGGTTAAGACCTTCATTAATGATGCTGTATATCTTTGGACGTTTTTGAGAGCGGTTGGGAGTTTTTGCATGAAAGAATAATTATGAAAAGGGTTTGATTCCACCGATGTAGCAAGAACAGTCAAGGCCTTGTGTTAATGAGGAAGGTTAGATCAGCATACAGAACTGTGTGTGTTAATGAACTATAGAGTTTAAGATGAGGAACATCACCTGTCTGAAACAAACAACAACAACAAACAAACAAAAAAAAACCCTTAAACCTACACTTTTGAAAATATTGGTTCCAAAAGGGGGTTTTCGCATCGATGCCATAGATGAGTCATTTTTGGTTTGCCCAAAGAACCTTTCAGTAAACTGTTCTTTAAAGAACCCCTTTTTTTTAAAAGAAACTTTTGTGCAAGGGAAATTTTCCATGGTTTGTAAAGGTTCTTCATGGAACCATACTGTAAATGCAAAAAAATAAATGAAACTTTATTTTTAAGAGTGTTCAGACCAAGGATGATACCTTTAGCTATATAGTTTTTAAAATAGTTCTAAATTTAAAGGCATTGCATGGTCCACACCACAACTACACTATTGACAACATAAGTATATATTATTGGAATCAATTTCAGAGCCATTTTTTTTCCAGCTGTTAAACGATAAAAACATTGACAGTCAGTCAGAATCCATCTTGCATTAGAGAGATTGAGCGTTTAATGTGGCAAACAACATAAGAACAGTATGCATATTTAATAATGAGAACATTACAGTGCATGAATGTGAATGCTAATGATATAGTAATCATTCTCGGTGTGAATGGGCCTTAACATTGTTAGCTGGTCTCCCAGTGTGGCCAAGCTGGGATGCATTTCCAAACAAAAACATAATTTTCTGCTTAACTTTAGTACAAAGTATTGTTGGGGAAACTAACCAGCTAGTCACAACTGTTTCCTGAAAACATAGGAACTTTGTTGCACATCCATTGCTTGAAACTCTTTGGTTAGAACTGTCATTAATGACATCAAGCCAGTATTGGAGTAAGAACTACTGCTAATTAATCAGTTCAAGATCAAATTAATGTATGATTACATTAATGTCTGGAAACACCAAATTATTTAACTATGTTGGTAACAACAGCACTTGCTACAATAGTTGGTTTACTATGCTTTTGGGAAAGCTGGTTAGGCTGGCCTGATTGGATGGTTTTAGATGGATTTTGAACATTTGTCAACCAGCTGAACACTACGCTGGAAAACTGCTCGACCAGCTTAAACCAGCTAAAACCAGCAAACCATGTTAGGCAGGGTGTAACGAGAAAGTGCTTGTCTGAAGAGTTTCTCCAAAACTCCATTTGGTTACTAAAGCCTCTCTGATGACAGCATTAGTGTGTGTGTGTGTGTGTGTGTGTGTGTGTGTGTGTGTGTGTGTGTGTGTGTGTGTGTGCGCGCTTGAATTTAAAGCTGCTTTAGCTGTTTAATAACACAGCACACATACCGCATGTGTTGATGAAAGCGGGCTCAGTGTCCATCAGCAGCGGTCAGCACTTCTGTTGCAGGAAAATCTGCTTTAGTCTGTTAATGTGGAGAGGCAGCAGAAATGAAGGGAAGAAATTCGTTTAATTCAGTTTAAGGACAGATTCTCTGTTTACAAACTCTGATCATGTAGGCCCACATGGAATCCCACCCCCCACTTTTTCTGCACTTAATGCAACTAACTTAAAATCACTTTGTCTGTCTGTGTTTATGACTGTGTGTGTGTATGTATGCACATATCCCCATACAGTGAATATGAACTTAAGTTTAAAAAAAAAATCACAAAAACAGTAATTTCGCTTCAGAATACTTGCTATATAGTAACTTATAAAGCAAGTATTTTTATGATGATGATGATTATAAATAATTGTATTAATTTATTTCACATTTAGATTATAATTGTTTATTTGCTTCTTGAATTAATTTAATTATTGGTAATTAGTTGTTTTGTCATAATAACAATAATAATTGAATTTATTTTATTATTGTAATTAATTTATTTTTTTATTATTTAATTTATTTTATTATTGACAGTCCCTTACAATTTACAACATCAAAAACAATATTTAACATGGCGCACTTGATCCTTCAGTCAAATTTTTTTTATTAAGCAAATAAAGCAATACAACATTCTGTTGGTCAACATTTTGTTTGTTTGTTTGTTTATTCAATAATAATAATAATAATAATAATAATAATAAACTATTTTATTATTGTAATTAATAATTATTTTATTCATTTATTTATTTTCATTTTTGAAGTTTGACATTTCCATATGCAATGTACTTTAATTTCATTGCACAATCCAAGGGTGCAGATTTGATTTTGGCATTGGTGGGGACATAGATATTTAATTGTTTGATCAAAATTATTGCTACAATTTAATATTGGTAGGGACATGTCATAGCCTCCCTACTAAATTCTGTGCCACTGAAAATCATGACAAGTGATGTCTGACTTTGGAAATGATAGTTTACCATGGTATTTGTAGTAAAACTGTGGTTATAGCCTACAATGGAAAAAAAAAAAAAAACTGCACATTTACTATAATACAACCATGGTACATTTTGTAGCTATAACTGTACTGCCTTAATGGTTTTATATTTTTTTACTGTTTAATACAATTTTTTTTTTAAAGAAATCAGAAAAAAAGATTTGCTATACGCGCTTCGAAGTCCCAATCTGACTCAAATGATTTGCAAACCCACTCTGAAGTTACGATCTAAATCAAATGATTTGCGATATGCGCTTTGAAGGGTTAAGGCTAGAAGGGATACAACTGCGTCTACTGGGCATGCACACATCAATATAGCATAAGTTTTGTTATGCTGAACAACAATAATTACTGTATTTGCATTATTGTAAGGGGTAGGTTTAGGGTTGGGGTAGGTGTCGACTTTAATAAAACATAATCTAAAGCCCAAAGAATACTTAATTTTTGTATGCAAAGTAAACTCCATTTGATGTTGTGCACGAACGCGGGCGGTCAACACATGCACTCTAGAAAGCTTCATCCATGTCCAGTGTCTGCTCTATTTTTCCCCATAAGTTATGACCGATACCAAATATTTTTGAACTCTATTAAACCAAAGCTGGGCTGTCTCATACCCTCTTGCTCACAAGCGCTCGTCATGCAGCCGTCTGTTGTTGTGGCAGTCTCCCTATTTTGTTGTTGTTGTTCCTCTCTTTAGTTTTGTTTTCTACTGTGAAACAATGGCCCGGGACATAGGGAACAACTGATAACTGCAAAACAAATTCAATGCACATTTGCATCAAAATCGGGTGGTGCACGTACAGTACGTGCGTACTGCTTTGCGTCGTGGCCACAGATCACAACCTCGGGTGTGCATTATTTTTCTAATTATTTATCTAATTATACTTTCTTTTTCACTTCCAAAAGCAGTATACTACCGTAAAAATACATGCAGTGTCCAATAAAGTTTTTCACCGTATATAGTAGGGGAACTTACCGTTAACCATTTAACAGGTTTCTACTGTAGCATTTTTACAGTCTTTTACCATTAAATTCACGGTCATTTTGTACAGTGTACTGAGTGTAGGGACATGTCCTTAACATCCCTAATAAATTCTACACCCTTGGCACAATCCAAACACTTTATTATTTCTGCTGTTTAATGTTCTTCAGCATCTTACTTGGCTGGCTTATTTAATGCAGCAAACTTTCGGCCGACATCTTTGGTCAGTAAAACTAATTAAACGACTACGTTAATAGCTATGTTTTTGCAGCCGTCCCCCGGGTTCAGTCTTTTTTGGGTGAGCTGTTTTTTAAAGGTTATGATGAATTAAGTGACTTGAAACATACAGTAGTCATTTGCAGAAATGTTGATTCTGATCTGCAATGTTTGTGGATGCACTAATGGAAAGCGTCATGCATCACTCTTATTTGTGTGTTTATCCGTAAAACACATCTACCATTTCAGAAGCATTAAAAACCCATCTGACAGTCCACTTTTCACATATATGTTTTTGTGTGCTTGTTTTGCTCGCTCTCATCTATGCGCTGCTGTGTCCATTGGTCTTATTGAATATCTGAAGTGTCTCTAATAGAACGCATCTCAGCCGTCCGTCTGTGGTTGAAGTGTCATTGCAGTGGCCTGTTTTCCTCACATGGAGAGAGACTCAATGGCTTTAACTCCCCATTAGAATATATCAACTCTGACGCGCATTATTAGCAGAGCACACCGTCGCTAATGGATGCCGTGCACATTAGAGGAGCTGCTGATGACGGGCTGGGACTCATGGCCAGTGAAGCAGGGTTGGAGGCAAAAGTTGTCTGGTCCTGTCTCAATATGATGAATAGCAGGTTTTGTAAAGATTTCAAAACTGTCCTTGGCTGTATTGTGACCGGAGGCGAAATCTGTTCTGCCACTCCAAACCCAACAGTTGCAAAAGATTGCTGAGGACGAGGAGGTCAGTGTGGACTCGCGCTGATGTTGAATGTACATTATGTGTATGGTAAATAATTCATTTATATGTATGGCTGCAACTTTTAAAATAGCTTAGTCTGTATACCTTGCTGGCTACATAATGATATACCTACAACCACAGAGCTGATGTTTCTATTTTTAGACATTTTCTTCTATATGATTTGGATGATATAGGGGAGACCAGGACTAGTTGTCACAGCTCAGTGAAGATTTCTCAGGGTATGGTTATTTTTTGTCAAGTCAATTTCAGTGCGGGCACAAAACTAAAACACTACTGAATATTTCCATTTCCATATTTATTGCTCATAAAAAAAAATATACCTATGGCATTATATAGCACCAGTGTTATTTTTGAAGTGAGATTCTGTTTAATTTGTTACATTAATAATTTAAATGACTTTTTATTTTAATTTTTTTGTTATCATTTTAATTTTAAAGTTTTAGTATGGTAATTTTAGTGTTTTAGTTTTTAAATGTCTATATTGTTTTTATTATTTTTAATCTAATATTTATTTATTTACATTTTTATTTATTGACAATTTAATTGATTTTTTCATCTATAAACATTTTTATTTTACTTGAGTTTTAGTTTTTTAGGAACACTAACTGAAATAAAATCAGTTTTAAAAAATATTTTAAATAACTAAAATACGTTTTTTATGGTTTTAGTTGTATATAATATACCATAAAAACCCTTTATAGCATGATAAATTATAATATATAATACATATATAATATCAATTATAAAAATGCTGCAGTTGCTGTTGAACTTGCTGTTTATAGTCACTTATTTAATATCTTAATAATAATTAAAATTAAAAATTAAAAATTCATAAATGCTCAATGAAATATGGTTTAAATAAATAAATAAATCCACTGCATACATTTTCAGCAGAATTTAAAGAAAAACAATTATGAAACTCCAAAAATAATAATAATAATAAAAATGATTTAAGTATCTAAATATCAACAAAAATTATTACACAATACTGTATGCACATGAAATATTGATTTGTTGATTTTATTATAGTGCTGAATATTTAACCATGGCATTTTATCAGATTTGTATTCCAGCATGTGGTTTACTGTGACTGTGAGACATGGACCTCCAATATTAGCATAAATTGCATAACAGATGTTTGAGATTCAGTCCCAGCATGCCATGTGTGTCTGATCATGGTTGAGCTGGTTTGTGTGGCCGAATTCTTGCCACATTCACCGCCATCACAGCTAGAGACACAGGGAGTCTTTTAATGAAGAGTAAATACGGCCCAGTTAATGTGCCATTTGATATGCGCTTCTCAAACAAGCGTCTAAACCAGAGGAAGATAAAAGTATACAAGCCTTACGTTGTTTCAACAACCTTCAAGCCCTGGGATTCTGGAAGACGTGAACGGAGAAGATAAATGTAATTATCCTGTCATGGCGCGGTCCTTTTGAAATATTTTCATAAAGATTAGAGGGCTATAATCTACAGATGTCTGATGTAGTGCTGGCCGGATGGATGTGTTTGATAATCGCTTATTCTGGGCAGCTCAGAGGTGTTCTCATTAGCAGAATAATAGTAAATGTGCTGGACATACAGAGAGTGGATTTGGGCTTTATAAATGTAGCCATTATGCTGATTATTTCTTAATAGATGGCTCAATACATACAGTCGGGTGTGTGTGTGGGGTTGGGATTTGTATTTTGACTATAAGCCAGTCGACCCACTTCCAAGAATCCTGGTTGTGTTGACCTTTGCCTTCATCTCATCAATGCTGACCTTATGCATGACATTTAACCCCCTTCGACAGGCTTGGACAAAATTCTGAATTGGCCCCCATTCAGTTCATGATTTGGAACTTGAAATGAATTGGCACAGGATGTTGAATTGGAGTGACAGGAAAATAAATTTACCAAATTGCTAATTAGAGAAATGTTACACTGTTGCAGCAGAGAAATAAATTTTTTTACAAATAAAGATTTAAATATTCTTGGGGGGTGATTATGTATATTTTTACACAGATATGGAGAATACATATGTTTATATACATATAACATATGTATTCTCCATATATATTTATATAATCTATATATATAATACATATTACGCATATTACAAATAAAGATTTAAATATTCTTGAGAATATTTAATATTTAAAGGGGTGGTTGGCTGTTTTTTTTCTAGGCTTGATTGTGTTTATGGGGTGCAGTCTAACATGTGTTAATGCTTCGTTTGTTAAAAAACGCATTATTTTTCACATAATTTTTCCACACCGCTCTGTCCCTTCTCTGATAAACACCCTGATCATTTCCTTGTTTTATGAAACCCCGCCCTCAGAAATATGCGATGGGCTCTGATTGATTAGCTGGTCCAGTGTGTTGTGATTGGCTCGCCCCTCAGCTCAGCGGCATGTGCTCCGGTTGTATTGTAAACAATGGCGTCGTCTATACTGCTTATCAATTTGAGCCCGATTGAGAAGCAGAGGATATTAGTGAAGAGGATTGCGCAGAACCTGTGCAAGCATGGCTTTTAACGGTAGGCCTAAGTTTTTTGTTTGTTGTTGTCTCATACTTTTAGATACGCTGTTATTTGTGAATGCTACTGCTTCTGTTAGCTTTTAAAATACGGTTTTATTCTAATTAAAGCTTTAATACAGTACGGCAACCGCACGTGCATCTATGTATAATGCTTCTCATAGCTACAGTATGTGAATCATTATAGTCAAGGAATTCTCTCTCTATATATATTTGATCAGTTTTTGCATTCCCTGCAATCCATGATATTGGTGTTGCTCTTGAGCTACTAGAACAATGGAACAAATAGTGTGAATTGGTTTGATGCTTACTGAACTTGGTTAGGTTCAGCATAACAAATATTTGCTGAGAGATAAATCATGTACAATGAGGCACTATCAGAAAAGAAAGAGTTCACACTGCCATCCTCCCCCCAATGGGGTTTGACCCCATTACATTGGACTTTGCAGCTGGCAGAGAAATCAGAGATAGCATAATAACACAATATTTGCGTTAAATTTGAATAAAAGCGTATTTAAATACCTGTTTGGAATTCCAGTACATTTTTATTGATTTTTACGGGGATGAAAGAAAAAAGGCCTTAAGCATTACCCTTCAAGCTAAAACACTGCTTGATTTAATAAGCATATGACCTCTGATGTTCCATCCACTCAGTATCTAATTTCAGTTTTTTTTTTATTTGAAGCTCCTTAATCTCATAGTCCAGCTCCAGGGTCCTTTTATACAGAGTCCCCCTGACAGAGTCTGTTTCCACCTGAATAAATAACAGACTGGTTAAAGTACATTGCAGGCTGGGGAATCACACAGACTGACATGGGCTTGTACAAAGACAGAACTGAACTGTAAGTTCTGTGCAGGGATTCATGCATTACCGCTTTTCCTTTTCTTGGGAACCTTCAGGAGGAAGAAACTTCAGGTTGAAGGGGAGCTTGAGTATAATCACATAATACAGGGGTTGTCAACCTTATCCGACCCAGAGACCATCTACTTACCTCAGCCATAAGGGACCTCCTAATGTAAAATACTACCTGTGGCTCAGAGGGGAACATTTCCACAACTTTCACTAAAGTTATGTAAATGTTAGGACAAAACTTTCTTAAAATAATCTTTATGAAACATTCTTTTGATGAATGTTCTCATAAAGTTGAGACATATTCTCAGAACAGCCTCGTGATGTTATTTGTAATTTTATCATAAAACATTCATGAAACGTCCTTTTGATGTTATTTGTACTTGAACGTTCTCAGTGTTGAGAGCAGATGTTCTTACAACTACATTTTTTGAACTTCCTTACAATGTTATTAATATTTGCTGAATGTTTTCATAATGTTATCATAAGACATTGTTACTACAATGTTCATGGAACATCCTTATGATGTTATTTGTACTTAATGCAAGTTCTTAATGTTTAGAAAAAAAGAATGTTCAGAACGTTCTTTTTGTAATGATATTTGCTGAATGTTTTCATAAAACATTGTGAGAACAACATTTGTGGAACTATATGATGTTATTCATACCTGATAGAACAGCAATGAATAGAACAACATTCATTCTCATGATGCTATTAATATTTGCAGAATATTTTTAATGTTATCTGAAAATATTGTGAGAACAGCATTCAGTGAATGATTTTTGTGATGCTGTTCACATTTGAATGTTATTAAATTGTTACGGTTTTCATGTTACTACTGCATGATAACTTTTTGTTGATGTTGTTTATTACTGAACTACCTGTACCTGTTTTGCTGTGGCCTAGATTCATTGCGCCTACTGAATTTCCCTCAACTATTCATGACACATACACTCAGCCATATGGACTTGCATCACAGTTAATAAATATGAACTCACGTATACACATACCCTAAATCAAAGAGCTGTGTTTGGAGGAGGCAGCACCCTGGACGCCATCCATCATGACTCGGCCCTGACTGCTCCGCGTGCCAGCTCCTCTGCCAGGGTGTATTCCCTCCCTCTGTTTTCCTCATTTCACACTTTTTTTCTCTCACGGTCTCTTTACTGCAGATGATATGTGTTTGTAAGAATGTGCATACAAGAAGAATAAAGAGGTCATGGTAAACATTCACCACTTTGAGTTGCTTTTGTACTTTATTTGCTGCCAAGATCTTGTGGAACTGGAGTTGTATCTAATTAGTTTACACTTCAAAACTTTTCATAGGGCCAAGGCATTATACATGTGCAATTATACTTTAAAAGATATTATAATAACATTTAAAAATATTGCTGTAAATACACTCCAGAGTTTGGGGCAATTAAGTAAGTATTTACTTATTTACTTATGTAGCAAGCTGCTTATTCTCACCATGGCTGCATTTATTTGATTAAAAATACAGTAAAAATGATTTTGTGAAATATTATTACAATTTAAATAGCTGTTTTCTTTTGAAATATTCATGAATAGTTCTAACATGCTGATTTGGTGCTCAAGAAACATTGCCTATTATTATCGAAAAAAGTTAAGCTGCTTAATATTTTTTGTGGAAACATATTCTTTGATGTAATTTCAAAAGAATGGCACTTACTTCATAAATCTTTGGAACACTGTAAATTCAGTTTTGATCATTTAATGCATCATTGCTGAATAAAAGTATTAATTTCTTAAAAATTAAATTAAATCTGACCCAAAACTTTTGAATGGGGTGTGTGTGTATGTGTGTGTGTATGTGTGTGTGTGTGTTTGTGTGTGTGTGTGTGTGTGTGTGTGTGTGTGTGTGTGTGTGTGTGTGTGTGTGTGTGTGTGTGTGTGTGTGTGTGTGTGTGTGTTGTAGGTATAAGCCGAAATTTAGATGCTAATTCTAAATTGCAAAACAATTATTTTTCTAAATCAATCTCATTTTCTAGTATAAATATTTTAACATCCATAAAAAAAATGACATACTATATTAGGTATTATTTTCAGAAATTTCTACCAAAATTTAGTGAGGTTTATTCTCAACACAGAAAATGAAATTGCCAGTCTGGTGAGAATTTTTATTTTTCCCCATTGGCAAATATTTCTTGTTGTTGTTCTTGTACCTGCCTTAACTTTTTGATTCAAAAGAAAGTACATCATAACAAGAAAGAAAACTTCCCAAAGCTCTGGAGTGCATCTATATATATATATATATATATATATATATATATATGCAGTATATAATCTTGTGCCCAGGTGCAGAACTCTTCTCTGGGATGGTGGTAGATGCTTAAGGCTTCAGTTCTTCTTCATAGTCATTCTGAATCCTGACAGGTAATTAAAAGCGGATGGGTATGAGTATTGGGATCAAGCGCCTCATAATTCCTCATTATCTTCTCAAAGCAGATATTTACCCTCTGGAAACATCTCCCTGTACAAACAGTACTCGTCCCTTACTGGCCCTGGAGCTGGAAGACACTTCACTGGCTGAATACTTACTGACATTAATAAGAAAATACTACAGCATTTTGTCGAACAGAAAAAAAAGGTAAGAAATGGCATTCACATGTGTTATTGGGATTTTGGAGGGAGAAATGTAAATGCTAACACTGTGTCACTTAATGTCAGCACTGATAGATTGTTTGAGTTTAATTAGTAAAACTGTAGCATGTGACATCAGTTACATAAGAAATGACTTTATCTGATGAATCATAATATTTTGTACATTAATTCCCATTAATTCTCTGAGCCATTTTTGCATTTTTAAAACCAAACTTATGGCGAAATTATTTTTTCATTCACACAAGATGAAAATTTACTCGCCCTCAGGCAATCCAAGATGTCGATGAGTTTATTTCTCCATTAGAACTGATTTGGAGAAATTTAGCATTCCATCACTTGCTCATCATTGGATCCTCTGCAGTGAATGGGTGCCGTCAGAATGAGAGTCCAAACAGCTGATAAAAACATCACAATAATCCACAAGTAATCCACATGACATCTTGTGTTTTCAGCGCTTGATCTGTGCAATTTCTCTTGTGATTCAGACTTGACGACTTTTTTATTGGAGAAAGCAATGGATAGAGAACTCGCCTTTAGCTGGGAGCAACAGTTTGAAATTAAAAACGTCTTAATGATGAATTTGTTTATTACAAACACGCAGCTTTTCACGTCACAAGACGATAATAGATAGACTGGATTGTGTGGATTACTTGTTGATTACTGTGATGTTTTTATCAGCTGTTTTTACTCTCATTCTGACGGCACCCATTCACTGAAGTGATGTAATGCAAAATTTTCCAAATCTGTTCTGACAAAGAAACAAACTCATTTACATCTTGAATGGCCTGAGGGTGAGTACATTTTCAGCAAATATTCATTTTTGAGTGAACTATTCCTTTAAGTCTGCCTGAAGTTTCCAAATACGTTTTGGTGGCAATGCGTTTTGTGTGATTTAGTGGACTCAAAATTGCCAGCGATACAATTCTGCTGTGAGTGCACTGATCAATTTGTGGCTCCTCGGTGTACTGGAGTGGAGAACACCAAACAGTGCATGTGTTTCTTTCAGTCTGTGTCATGTTTCATTTTGATAATGGCCATTGCTTGCGAGCGGATGCAGTGAGCAGGAGATGTGTAATGTCAGTACAGCAGGTTGATTCGCTCTAGCCGTGTGTGCACTGTGATGCAGTGCTCATCTGTTTGCGTTAGCCTCCTCTAGAGAGTCCATGTTTCTGAGTTTGATGTCAGTCTCTAAGGTAGATCCCACAATACCTAAATGGGTTACGAGCCTGAAAACCTTGTTTCTTATACGTGGGGAAGAAAGAGAGAACACAGAATGAAAGTAGTGCACCATATGGTCTCATAATCCAACCAAACGTGCAGTCATCACTCTGATTTTGAACGTGCTTGAATTTGATTACAGTACGACAGAAATATCCAGTTGAGTGTTTAGGGGCCTGAAATTTATGATCTCTACAGTATAGATGAGAGTGTTTGCAAATTAATTAGTGTGTTTACATGTACAATCTCAGACTGATTGTGCATTATAATCAGATAATATGTAAAGTCATGTAAATGCTTTAAACTGTGTTATTGTATTAGGTAAAGATAAGTGGTTTAAATAAAGCCCATTGGACACTTTGAGTGGGTTTTTGATAGTTATCAATGTCTTTTGGCACTGTTGTGCATTATAGAAATATTGATGTTAAAAATAGAAATAATGGTGTTAATTGGTAAAATAATGTAATATTTTCTAAACATATATGATTGTGTATGTGTGTCTATGTATGTGTATGTACAGGTATACGTATATATTAAACTGATTAAAACATGAATAAAAACTGAAACGTGTATGTGTATATATACACACATACACATATATATTTGTGTGTATGTATATATATATATATATATATATAGAGAGAGAGAGAGAGAGAGAGAGAATTTTAATTTTAATATATATATATGCATTTCAATAAACATTTTTGCATACTGTTTTAAATTTTATATACTGCATGCAGTTATATAATTTTGTGTGCATGTGTGTAATACGCATTGACAGTGAAAATAAAATTATAAATTATACAATTCTGGTTTCTGGTTTGTATTTATCTTGCTTTGTTCACCATCTTGGATGTTTGGAGATATACAATATTTGATTGATGTGTTGGTTTTTTAATACATTTTTATCTCATTAGAATGCACAGAAATTTTGAACGGTTGTCAAAGCAGATGAATTTGGATTTTGGATAGTGTAGTTATGAATATTGTCTGATCGTTAATCTTTGAAGTTACTTAATACATTTTGGAACAGAGTCACTCACTGTGTGATTAAAATGCAGCACACATGAAAAGTTTGTACTTGGCCATGCCGAAAATCTCTTATTTGTGGAGAATTTCAAGCAATGATAGCCAAGTCTCATGGTCTTAACCGGGGGTTTAAATCGGGCAAGTGCATCAGAGACATTATTGTTTCTCAGTGCACCATAAATAACTAGGACTTTGGCTCAGATCTCTGAAGGGCTGTGCGGATGGGGACGTACTCGAGTCACTGCTGCATAAGCAGAAACATGTGCATTCAAAGCATGTCTCCTTTCTTCTCACCTCTCTTTTTCCTCTCTCTTTCTCTCCTCCCTCTTTCAGTTCCTTTCCTCTTTGCCTTTGATGTGCTAAACAATAAATGATTTTACTCCCTGCTCACTTGTGCAGCTTATTCCTGAGACTCTAGAGGGACGTTTGCCAGTTCTGTGGCCGTAAGCAAACTTGGAGGGACTTGGATGAAACTTTTGGGTGCAAAGTTTGGGAGGTTATTTGAGATGAGGTTTTGACATTCTGGTTTTGATCAAAAGCGGATGTCCACAGACTTTTGTTCTTGCTTCAAAGCCTTGTGAAACATCATGGATGGACCAGACTAGACCTTTCATGACACATGTATCTCCAGGCACACCTATGACATGTAAAAACTCTGATTTTCTGCTTTAGCTATTATTGATAATAAGAGAGATTTCCATCATCACTCTTTTGAAATACATTGGGTCTCTGAAATGGAAAAATCAGTCTTAATAATGAACAGTGTACTGATATATCCAAACAGAGACTGAGTGGGTGCAACTAAACCAATAATCATGATAAATGCATATAATTCTGTGACAAAGTGTGTGATATATTCAGTTTAATGGGCTGAAAGAGAAGTGTGTTTTGGACTGATTATATCCATTACATCGTATGCTTAAACCAAAGCAATCATGCAGAAAAAGGAAGAATGCTTTTGATTAATTAAGCATAATTGCTGTTGTGTAATGAATTGCTGTAAATCGACAGATACTGGAGAATAAAACCCACATACACATTGCTAAAATTAGACATAACATTTATATAACATTTTATTTCAGCTATTGCTAACATTTCTCAGTTTAACTTGATGTACTAAAATAACTGAAACTAAAACTGGAATAAAAAAAAAAATCATAAACTCTCTCTTTAATAAAAACTATCAATAGTATCTCAATCTACTATAATAACTATAAGATTTTGAGTCAAAGGTCCAATTATACAAATGCAGTAGAGTTTTTTTTTATGTTGGTTTCAAAAATATTTATTTGTTTGTTTGTTTATTCATTCATTCATTTAAAATTAAAATTTTATAGTTAATCTTTAGTTTGACAGTTGTTGGATGACTGAAAAGCCATTAAATAGACTATAATACATCATAATAATACCATTTTAACATGTTGAGAATGGCCGTTTTCTGTCATTTTTTTAAAAAAAAAACTTTAATATTTAAAATCATCTATTTTTATTTATTTTATTTTATTTTATTTATTTATTTTGTAGACTATACGGTTGTCTTGATTACAAAAAAAAAAAAAAAAAAGAAAAGAAAAAAATTGCATATAAAAATAGGCTTTCAAAAGCAAACCTACCCTGAGAAATGTTCAATGGAGTTAAAAGTTTGGCTATTAGTTTAGTCTTTCCCTTTTGTTAAAATGGTGTCAGACTCACTGAGTGCTATTTATTGTGGAGCATAATCCTATCTACAATTATATTGGACTTCACTTCTTCATAATATTGTCTATAATAGACGCCTCTCTTTATTCAAGCACATGGAGGACATCTGTTATACCCCCACAGTGGTTTCACAAACCATTTCTCTCTTGCAATGTGAAATTATCGACATGTTAATTCTTCTGGACAGATTAGCATGGGCCTATAGTTCTAAGTCCAATTGCATTATTACTGTAATAGAAGAGAATAATGTGCATTTTCTCTAAAGAGACATGTCTGCCTAATGGTTGTATAATTTGCCTGCTATCGAGACATATTAGTTATTAGTCTGGTTTCCCGTTGTGCTTGCTGTGTCTTGCCTCATTGCACTGTATTAGATGGTAGATTGCTAATAGTTGAGAAGAGTCCTGAGAGAGGAGACGGCAATGCTACCTACAAACTAGGGTCGATAATCAGCCTCTTTGTCTACTGACTGGTTAAACTGATTTTCTGAGGGAAAACAGCTTGTGCGTGAAATACTCTTTTTAAATCTCAATAAACTGCATGGTCCCATTCTCACAACTTATTGTACATAAGCGTATTTTTTTTTTTTTTTTTTTTTGTAGACTATGTGTTGTCTTGATTACAAAAACAAATAAATAAATAAAAAAATTGCATATAAAAATATGCTTTCAAAAACAAACCTACCCTGATAAATGTTCAATGGAGTAAAAAAGTTTGGCTATTAGTTTAGTCTTTCCCTTTTGTTAAAATGGTGTCAGACTCACTGAGTGCTATTTATTGTGGAGCATAATCCTAACTACAATTATATTGGACTTCACTTCTTAATAATATTGTCTATAATAGACGCCTCTCTTTATTCAAGCACATGGAGGAAATCTGTTATACCCCCACAGTGGTTTCACAAACCATTTCTCTCTTGCAATGTGGAATTATCGACATGTTAATTCTTCTGGACAGATTAGCATGGGCCTATAGTTCTAAGTCCAATTGCATTATTACTGTAATAGAAGAGAATAATGTGCATTTTCTCTAAAGAGACATGTCTGCCTAATGGTTGTATAATTTGCCTGCTATCGAGACATATTAGTTATTAGTCTGGTTTCCCGTTGTGCTTGCTGTGTCTTGCCTCATTGCACTGTATTAGATGGTAGATTGCTAATAGTTGAGAAGAGTCCTGAGAGAGGAGACGGCAATGCTACCTACAAACTAGGGTCGATAATCAGCCTCTTTGTCTACTGACTGGTTAAATTGATTTTCTGAGGGAAAACAGCTTGTGCGTGAAATACTCTTGTGCACACACACACACACACACACACACACACACACACACACACACACACACACACACACACTGAGCTCCAGGATGAAACTAGCAGAGCCACATGTGGGGCTAAAATTGTTACGAGAATGCTTTTGAGTTCCTTGTTAAACTTTCTTCAGGCTTAATGACTTAAAAACTCTGCTTATCAAAATTTCTGATGTAGTGCAATATCTGATTGACTTAGATTTGAATCATAATTTAATTTAATTTAATTTAATTTTTAAAATTTTATTTTTTATTTTATTTTATTTTATTTTATTTTATTTTATTTTATTTTATTTTATTTTATTTTATTTTATTTTATTTATTTATTTATTTTTTTATTTTATTTTATTTTAGGTCCACTTACGATGTAGTAAATTTAAAATTTCATAAAGTAATAATAATAATTAAAAACATTATTTAAAAATGTCTTTGTGACAAAATCAGTCATATTTTAGTTTTTCATAAACGGAGGATTGGCCCTTCCTAGACAATATGTATATGTATAAATTTGAAGAAGGGCCAATTTGTTCACTGTTCATGAGAATCTAAATTATGAATAAATTACATTAGTTTCATTACATACAGTATGTACAATATGTTTTCATAGTACAATGAATGCTTTCATCTCTAAAGACCATAGACAATTTGATTGCTCATGATATGACCCCTTGAATGTCATTGAAATAAAAATGTACTATGCATGTGTGACACAGAAAGAGAAGTGTAAAGATGGCTGTCTCTCTGTGGATCATGCTGTGGTCACATCTGTCCATGCAGTGGAGCAGCAGACGGTCAGAACCCTGCAGAGAAGCCTAAACCTCCAACAGCTGGGTCAGATTGAACTCTCCACTCATCAAATTAATGTAGATTTGATGGGTGTGCATGTGATACTTTTGCTGCTCTGCTTGGTTTTGCAAATATCAGTTTTCTGAGTCTATTAATATTCAGGAGTTTACTGGTGTGGGGCCCTCTGAGTGTTAGTCACTCACTGCTGATGTGTGTATGTGTGCGTACAGTTAAATGCAAATGCTCATTGATTTGTCAAGGCTTTGTGGTGGAATTATATCATTCAGTCCACTGCCTTATAAAGTTCACTATAAAACTGAGTAGTTTGCCGGCCTAGGATCAGTTTCTACAACCCAAATCCAAACCTTAACTATCAGTGGGATGAGAAAATTAGGCTTGTCATCCTACATTGTCTGGTGTATGTGCAAAAAAATGTAATTCATTTCTGAAATGTTTAAAATCGTTTTGTTTTTAAATAACCAAAGTTTAATTTATAAAATAATAACAATAATAAAACATGCATATTAAAATATGAAATAATTACTTTTGAGATAAAAACAGAACTGCAATTAAAATTAGAACCTAATGAAGTACAATAATAAAAACTAACTAGAAAGGCAAGAAAGACATTGAAGTGTAAAAAATTCTAAAATTCTTCAAGACAGACAGACAGACAGACAGACAGACAGACAGACAGACAGACAGACAGACAGACAGACAGACAGACAGACAGACAGACAGACAGACAGACAGACAGACAGACAGACAGATAGATAGATTATTATCCAAAACAAAACAGCTCTGCTCTGCACAAATGATTTTATTGAATACTGCCTGCTTAGTTCATTCAGACTCTGTGGAAGTCAAATTGCTTTAATGAACTAAATCCTTCTGCAGACAGAAAAAGAAAACAAGCTGAAAAGGCAGAGAAAAAATCTCTGAAGCACTGGAAAAAACTCATAAACTTAAGCATTTGCATTTCATGTTGTGTTCAAACATGAGCTTATGTAATTAACCAGCGTTAACCCATTTAATCCCAAATTTTTCCCAGACATGAAAATATCCAAATGATGTGTCATTAGTAACCCTTTGAAATAATCAACAATTATTTTTTACAATTTTTTGGGAAAAGTGTCTGAAAAATTGTGTTTTATGTTCGGTCACAATAGTGGAATATGAAGAGTACTGAAATCATATATTTCTACAGTCAAAAAAATCGTTATATATCTTAGCTCAGCTATTTTAAACTGTTTGATCACTTTCTAGGGTTACTATTATGCATAAAAAAACCTTATGCAACATTGATAGGATCACTGAGATAAAAAAACAAAAAATTCAACCATCACTGCATTTCAAAATTGTTACTTTTTTCTAAAATATAACATCATTTTTTTTAAAAATCAATGCTACGAGTATTACAACATCATTATTGTAAAATTTTCTAACATTTGAATTTTTAATTTAGTGCAATATTTTGTAACATTTTATTGTCATTTTCACTAGCAACTGCCATTGGATTATATTGTAAAATAAAGTTCACCGTTATCCCACTATTGTGACCATCGACATGTTTATTCACTCTATGACCACACTCAACAAAACTGAATATATGAAAATGCATATATTAATACTAGATACCCTAAAGATAATGTGTACCAAAAATCTTTGTCATATCTTTATGTTAACATACTTTACTAGCCTTTCGTTTTTGAGCTTTGATGCATCCATCATCTGCTCAAGGTGCAAACAGGAAATAAACTGCTCTGGTCATGTGACAATTTGCACTAATCATGTGAAACTGCACATATTTAATTGAGACCCTTTATTTTTTTACATACTTGCAGGAAGTGCACTAAAACATCAGTCAGTACGGTTTTTGGAGCTTTATAAATGAAAAACGTTTTTACGGTCACCATTGTGACCGGTGGGATTACTGTGAGTACTGAAGGTATCCCATCCAGCTCATCCAACTGAGCATTTTCTGGACAAATAAATATATACATAAATATCAATATAAAACCACATTGTAGCAGTTGTCATCTTTCCACATCTACCATAATAAAACAAATGATTCATCACTGGCTGCCTTGTACAAACTAAATTTATATGCCATCTTTAAACTAATACATATCTGTAAATCATTTATGGAGGGTGATTTGTTTGATGAATCTGCCAGACTAGAAAGTAATGAATCAATAATGCTTTATTAAGACAGCATAATGACTGAAATAAATCAAGTATTTGAAATAACCTAAAACAATACAAGAACAGACATTTAATGAATTCTACAAAGCTAAGCTGCAGACACTTGAGTGAAGAGGAAGCTACTGTTGTGTCACACTCAGAGTGAGTAGACATGCTGAAAATCACCTATCAAGCAGTCAAATGATCTCAACACATGATTACACACAAACACATATGTTCTCAGCATCTAAGAGCCTCTTTTCTACTCTGATCTCTCTCTCTCTCTGTCTGTCATTTCTTTGAGTAATCTCTTCACTCCAATAGTTTTTTGTTATCAGCTTTGCCCTCAATTTAAACTCACCCCCTCTGTAGGAGTCTCTCATCATTTCAAAGTCAAACTCATTCATCATTACATTGATCTTGATGTGTGTGTGTTTGCTCACTTGGGTATCTCTTGATATCTATCTATCTATCTATCTATCTATCTATCTATCTATCTATCTATCTATCTATCTATCTATCTATCTATCTATCTATCTATCTATCTATCTATCTATCTATCTATCTATCATCTATCTATCTATCTATCTATCTATCTATCTATCTATCTATCTATCTATCGTTCCATCGTTCTGTCTATCTTTCTATCTGTCATTCTATCGTTCTATTGATCATTCTATTGTTCTATGTTTTATATGTTCGTAGATTTGTGTTGGATGGTATCTTTGGAATGGAAATATGGATATTTTATTTGTAAACATACTTTTTCACTTATTTCAGTTAATGCCAAAACTAGCGACCTAAACCAGTAGTAGTACTGACAGACGCGAAAGATGCGAAAAGAGGAGGAACAGACAAACCGATTTAATTGAGTGAGTCATTTAAATTGGAACTGCTCCGATTGATTCAAATCTGTGACTTCAATCAGTTCAAGCTATTCACTAGCAAAAAAGCAGATCAAAAGAACATTTCGTTTCTAATTTCGACATCGCTTGTAATGATTTTAAAAAGCATGTGTAATGATGGGTGAAACTGAGCTTTTTGAAACTCCGAATCAGTTAAACCATTGAAACCAATGGTTCACTGTTTCAAATTGCTCCATTCAGATCATATATTGCAAATTATTTGATTTAGATCAGGACTTCAAAGCACGTATCGCAAATCATTTTATTTTAATCGGGACTTCAGATTGGGATTTGGATTTGGGATTGGGATTTCGGTACGTGTTTGCGAATCATGATTCAGATTGGGACTTCGGAACGGGTTCGCGAATCATTTCATGTCGGAACTTGAAAGCATATCACAAATCATTTGATTTAGATCGGAACTTCGGAGTGGGTTTGTGAATCATTTCACGAATTGAAGTCCCGATCTCATGGTTCATGAATATTTTGATTCAGATCAGGACTTCGGAGCTGGGTTCGTGAATCATTTGATTTAGGACAGAACTTTGGAGCATGTTCGCGAATCATTTTGTGAATTGAATGATGATCCGAAGTCCCAATCTGAAATGATGGTTCGTGAATCTTTTGATTAAGACCAAAACTTCAGAGAGCAGGTCGCAAATATTTTTTTCTGGTTTCTTTTTTTTAAATTTTATTAAACAACAGAAAATCAAACCTTTAAGACAGTAAAGTTATAAAAAACAAAACAAAAACAAAAAGAAAGAAAATACACAAATACAAATGTTATGGTTTTCAAGGGTGTAGAATTTATTGACCACTAACTATCATTTGTTCTGTTGTTCATTCCATTTATCAGTCATTCAATCCATATCATTCTGTCTATCATTCTATATATTGTTTGTTCTATTGTTCATTCTGTCCATCCAACTATCTATCATTCTATTTTTCTATCTTTCTGTCATACTGATCTTTTGATCTATCAATCAGTTGTTCTGTATTTTGTTTGTTGTTCATTCCATCCATCCTTCTGTCTTTCTTTTAATTCTATCTTTCTATCTATCTATCTATCTATCTATTGTTACAAAGTTAGATATCAGTACAGTCACAGGAACTGTAAATTTGAGCAGTGGCACATATGATTAGAAATGATCAGTCGAGCTCAGATTGAGGTTCAGGTGTCTGGCTGGCTGTCGCGGACAGCACAGTGTGTTGGCAGACATTCACTCCACACACAAATTGCTGGTTTGGCCAAAACAACGAGGATAAAAACTAGTGAAACAGCAGACAGGGAATTCAGCATCTCCCTATGTCATCAATCACACCTTATGGTGTTTAAATAAGTGACCTGTGGTTTACCAGACCAGAGCTGCAACTGCTTCTACCTCCCAACACGTTGGTCACTACTGTATGAACTCATTTAAATACTGTACTAGGTCAGTAGTGCTTGTCTTATTAAAGTTCATATTGCCTCTGTTCTTCTTTGCTGCATCTTCTTGGCTTATTGCCTTGCTCTTATCTGCCTGTATCTCATGGATTTTAGCTTGCAGTCTCAGATAAGAACAGAGAAGCGTTAATCCACAGAAAGATAGCAGAGTGAGCGGGTGGAGAGGAAGATAACCTCGGGCCTTGAGCTCTAATTCTTCAGTAATTGGAGGACTACTGCACTCTTAGCTGTTCTAATGCTAGCCAAAGCAAAGCCCATCTATGATCTCCACATACACCTCTAAGAAATAAGAGCTGGATTTTTCACATCATAGATACTGCAATAGAATGATGAAAAGATGCAATGATCTATAGACTAATGAAAACATGCTTCCAATGGGTTGGTATGCACTGAGGTGCTGTCTCTTTTGTGTACTTCAATTTTTTGTATACATTTTTTTAGATTACACATTATACTGAATATATTATTATTTAAGTTAAAGTTAAACAAAAGAACTGAAAAATGTCAACATGAATTTCCTCACGTTTAATGTTCCCCTTTTGCTTTTATGACATCCAAGTTGTATAAAATTAACATCTGAACATGCCTTTAAAGTTCCAAATCAGTTTCTGATTTTGAACTGATAGAAAACTGAATTGCAGTTCAAATTTAAATGTAAGGAAGTAAAATAAAAACCAACTAGAAAAGCCTGAAAGCTTTGTTTGAAAGTTTTAAAGCCTTAAAGTTTGAAGATAGATAGATAGATAGATAGATAGATAGATAGATAGATAGATAGATAGATAGATAGATAGTTAGATAGATAGATAGATAGATAGATAGATAGATAGATAGATAGATAGATAGATAGATAGATAGATAGATAGATAGATGATAGATAGATAGATAGATAGATAGATAGATAGATAGATAGATAGATAGATAGATAGATAGATAGATAGATACACACACACACAGACAGACTGTTGGTTGTTTAACACTTGATCATTTCCATCAAGTGTTAAAATTTTTCTAAATCCTATTCTGTTTATTTCCAAGTTTAAATTAGATTTTCAGCATCGTCTCAGTCTGACGCCGCTTTCTGGGATAAAATAATTGTGATTGGGAGATTACAGCATACTGTGCTTTAGTTTGGATGCATGTCAAAGAAAAGTCCCAGTTACAGTACCTCCATTGCTGTCAGCCTCACCGTGAGGTAAATTTATGGTATCATTTCTATCAAAATGTATTGCTGATTTTAAGTTATTGATGTATAATCATGACAGAGAGTTTTGAGTATTTTGGGATGTTTTTTTTCCCAGTTGCATTTGTTTATAGATGAAGATATCAAGCAGGACTATCCCAGCACGTCCAACTTGGAATGGAACGCAGCAACGCAGTGACATTAACACCAAATATCATATTTTTCTGTTAAAAATATTTTAAGGTTTTTGTTTCAGTCATTCCGTTCAACTCTGTAAGTTGTATTTTCTAGTTTCATATTTGAAAAAGTGTGATACAACACCACTCAAAGTTGTGCATTTCTGCACAGTTGCACAAACTGGAAATCTGACATTTAAAAAAAAAAAAAAAAAAATGTATGTCTTTATAAGCAGTTTAATCTGGCCACAAAAGGAGATTGAAGAAAATTGGCAATTTGATACATTTCAATAGCTTGCTATACTGACAGCTGACATCTACCAGAAAAAATTAATGAGACTGTTGAGAACAACTTGCCAGTTAACATGAAACATGAATATCAAAATGAATAATCATCTCATCTTATTAAATCCTAATACAGACATTTCTGTTGTTAAGATTTTTAGCAACTATTAAAGACAGACTCTTACTCCCAAGCCTTTATTAGAACTGATTTAAAATATTAAGCAGGGAGCATATTCTTATCATATTCAGCAAGAAACTCATTACCTCTGTTGCAAAGCCTACAGCAGTGAGGTGCCTTGCTGTCCACTGCTTACGAAAGGCAGCTACTTTTTAAGATTGACATTGCTATGCACAACAATTACTGCATATTTATATAGAGTTTAGTGTTAACATGTTATGCATCATTCAGATTTAACCTGAGAATGCCTTTTGAAATTCCAGTTCAATTCCTGTTTGAATTTGAATTACGATAAACTCTAGATGGCGCAGGTTCTATAGCTCAATCTGATATAATCACATCATTATACGCATGACACAGCTGATTGGTTCCTTTCACATCAGCAGTCAATGAGCTTGCTGCTCAACATTTAAAAACTTGGCTAGAGCTTCCTGTTGTCACAGTCAAGGACCTTTGTTTGTGTTTTCATTCCCCATGTGCTCTGTGTGTCCTAGTTTCTGCCATTGTCTAATTGTTCATTATGTTCAGGTGTGTCCCCTCATTATCCTTAATTACGTTCCCCTTATAAGTTTCATTCAGTTCTGTGTTTCGCTGTCCGATCTCGTCAATGTATGCTTGTGGTGCCTTCCCTTGTGTTTTGGATTACCTATGTGGATTATTAAAGACTGTTTGTCACTATCCTCCTTCGTCGTACTTCTCTCCCGCATCAAACCGTGACAGAAGATCGGACCCAAAGAAAGTAAGCGGCGTGTTTCCCCTGCGTTTTGTTTTCGTTTTTTGTCAGTTTTTGTTTTTGTTTACGTCATGAATGATCCTGCAGTCCTCGTCCTCCTGCTGGAGCAGGGGGACCGCTCTCTCGAGGACCACACCGAAGACTTTGTTTTCCTGGCCAATCTGACACACTACCCGGACAGCTGCCTCAGCTCGTTTTACCAAACTGGACTGAACTCCTCCACAAGAGCGCAGCTGTCCGAGGACGGTCCTCGAGAGAGCCTCGCCGCCTTCATAGAGTGGGTGCTGGTGTCCTGCAAATCTCCTCTGACTGTGGACATCGCGGACGGCGGCACCAGCCCCACTCCTGACCCAGAACCCAGCCCATCATCACCCCGAGCCGCAGAGCGTCAGCCCGAGCCCACCGCGGACGGAGAGCCAGAGCCCATAGCAACCCACGAGCCGTCGCAAGAAGGAGCGACTGAGCTGGAGATTGCCCTGGAGGCAGAGCCTCACCGACCATCCGATCAGGTGCGAGAGCCGGCTACATCGCACGCGACAATGGAGGTTACAGTGGAGTGTGAGGGAGCCGAAGAAGGCCCCGCCCACTGCACCGCCGCTGAGGGTGAGCAATCGCAGGACTCTGAGGACTTGATAGATTGGGAAACTCATGCAGACATGCCTTCCATGCTCACGCCTTCATCTGAAATCTCTAACTACCCTGAATTGCCGACCAACCTGGATTTCCCACCCACCCTCCCTCTCCTGCCTCCTCCTATCATCCCGGCTGCTTCAGCCCCGCCTCCGCTGCATCCTGGCAGCCCCTCTGCTCACCCTCAGCCCACCATCTGTGCAGTGGGATCGCCGCGGGTCTGCCTGTCTCCATCGGCGTCGTGGCTGGGGGATCCCTCGTCTCCGCCTCCAGCCTCTGAGTCCTGGACTCCACCTTGGCCCTCCGACCCGTCGGCTCCACCTCGGCTCCTAGCTCCCTCATCTCCACCGTCGCCCATCGGCCCACCAGTTCCACCGGGCTCCTTCGTCCCTCCGGCTCCACCTTGGTCGGTCGTCATCCCGCCATCGCCTCAGGACTCCACTCCTCCGGCTGTGCCTCGTTGCTCCGTCCCACTGGCTCCGTTGGGCTCCTCCCTCCCTCCAGCTCCACCTTGGTCCTCAGTCACTCCGGCTCCGCCGCGTACCTCCGGATCTCCGCCTCGGTCGCCAGAGCCCTCGGCTCCACCTTGGCCCTCCGGATCCTCGGCCTCGCCCGGACTCATCTGCTCTCCAGCTCCGGCTCGGGCTCCTCCTCCACCTGCTCTGCCGCTGTCGGTCGGCCCCATGGAGTTGGCGGCCATTCCTCCTCCATGGCTCCTCCCTCCGTCGGCTCCACCATGGGCCGTCATGGCTGTAGCCTGGGTCCTGCCAGGATCCTCCTGCTCCTAGTCCCCCCTGTCTCCGTCCTGGCTCCTCCCTCCGTCTGATCCGCCCTGGGTCCCTCTGTCCTCTCCCTGGCTCCTTCCTCCGTCACCACCCGGGACACTGCGGATCGTCCTCCTCCCGGTCTTCCGGCCACCACCTGAACCTCCTCCTACCCATCCCTCCGTCTCCTTCCCCTTCTACGGCGCGGGGTCGTGCCTTCCGGGAGGGGGGTGAACTGTCACAGTCAAGGACCTTTGTTTGTGTTTTCATTCCCCATGTGCTCTGTGTGTCCTAGTTTCTGCCATTGTCTAATTGTTCATTATGTTCAGGTGTGTCCCCTCATTATCCTTAATTACGTTCCCCTTATAAGTTTCATTCAGTTCTGTGTTTCGCTGTCCGATCTCGTCAATGTATGCTTGTGGTGCCTTCCCTTGTGTTTTGGATTACCTATGTGGATTATTAAAGACTGTTTCTCACTATCCTCCTTCGTCGTATTTCTCTCCCGTACCAAACCGTGACAGCTGTAGCAGTAGCAGCGTACTTCAGAAACCCTCCACCTTCTTCAGCTCCACCTGTATAGATATTCTATGGGGTAATTTCATGTACAGTATATGGGGTTGTTTCATATATTACTGTATATGTTCAGCGGCAGTATTTCCTATATGCTCACAGAAACATGTCTGTGGATATACTGGCAGTAGCAAGTGTTGGCTCTTCCATTGGTTCCACCAAGACCAAACACATTTGCATCGTATGTACATTACCATGCTAAAACTCTCAGAGAGTTGTCATGACAGAACAGCAATTAGTGAACAGTTGATTCCAGTAGTTAGTATTAACATAAAAATGCACAACACATAATGTTTTAGTACTGAATGAAATATTGAATATTTAGAATCACATTTCTCAGAATTCTATCAGAATTCTATCTGTTGTCTTGAATTAATCATTCATTAATCATAATTTCATTCTGGGATTACTTTATTCAAGAGAGATGTGATTTTGCTTTAGAATTTGGCTAAAATGGGATAAACGTTTTTATATGAATCTGATGTCTTCTCCTAAGTGTAATCTCTGTTCGCAATGATCTTTAGGCTTGTTTTTTGCATTTTTTTGGGAGTGCCCCTCTCTCTCACCTTTTTGGGCTCAGCTGTCGCAGGACCTATCATATTTGTTGGATACAGAGATATGTTTGACTCCGTGCCATTTTTCCATGAATGACTTTTGGGACTTCACCTTGTCCGTCCAACAAAGATGTTTACTGTTAGCTGCTCTCACAGCAGCAAAAAAATAGCTAGTCAACCGTTGGAATCCTCCTCACACAATGGACAGACAAACCTGGACTCTATATCTGTTGGACATCATCTCGATGGAACTCTCAACTTCTCGTATACATGGATCTAATGTGAAAACTGTAAATTTATGGCATTCAGCGTTTAATGTTGTCATCTTTTCTAAAAATCTTTGTAAAAATTATTTTATTGTTATTTATTTATCTATTAATATTAATTCATTAATTTTTATTATTAATTTTTTATTTTTTGAAGTCTACCAGAGGGTGGGTTGGGTTCTAAATTTGCACAGCTGCTTTTTGTTTTATACTACTGTTCCCAGAAGAAAATTCAATAAACAGTTGTTAACAAAAAATAATTTTGGCAAAATGGGATATCTTCTACAGTAATGTTGCATAATTTTTCAGCCTTCTGTTAGGAATAACCTTTGAATTGAAAGCAGTGTTGCCTAAAAATGCTGTGTATGTTCACTAGGACAGAGCTAGAGAGTATGAACATGTACAGATTTTGTGCAATTTTGATAAACAGCTATCCGTTTTTGAAAAGACCAAGTAAATACCCTCCAAGATGTTCTGGATTTGAGAAGGATAGCAAACTTTACTCCTGCAGTCACTACAATCACTGTGGATATTAACTATGTTATGTTTGCATATAGTGGTTACCTGAGACATTTATGTAAGTGCAAATTGAATGTGCATACTCAATAGAATAACAGTTTGATTGATCAAGACGCATGAAGTGACTGAGTGTAAATACCTACATAAGAGCAGATATAAACAGAGATAGAACAGAGATTGTTGCTTTATTCTTTGGCTCTCTGCAGTGCAGTGGGTTTGTGATGAAGGGCTGTGATCAGTAAAAGCTGATTGAGCTGTGCTGGGTGTCTGAAATTGTTTTCCCCTCACAGATCTACTTTTACCCCCTTGTAATAAAAGGTTCATTTTGGACTGCTTTATCTGGTTTCTTCTATAAATGTGTCAAAAATTTGGTTGTTTTATTCAGTATAGCTGTAATGTATTTGTGTGTGTGTGTGTGTGTGTGTGTGTGTGTGTGTGTGTTGTAATATTTGGATATGTAGGTATGTGCCAAATCAGTGATTCAGATCTCAGTGCTTCGACTGATGGTTCTTACGGTCTGAATTTATCTAGTCTGCTTGAGAGAAAATGCACAGATGGTGTGAAGACACCTGTGTGGTTTTTACAGTAGCACTCAATAATGAGAAGAAAAAGCTGGTCACGTTTCATTTTAGAAACCCGCTTATCAACATTCATCAAAAGTGTTTTAGTTTTTAATATTCTGTGTTGTAGTTTTCACCTTTCCTCTTCCTGTCAGCATGAGTCACTCTCACAGACATGCTGTTTTCCTGAACGTCAGTGTATTGTGCTCT